>CM024589.1:39202266-39363369 GCA_014182565.1 Eucalyptus marginata | reverse complement strand
GAGTTGGACCGTGCATGAGGACCATGCACGTTTTCTTTGTGCAATTCGGCAAGTGAGGTAATGAATTTTTATCACCATACAATTCTGTCGAGTTCTTTCTCCACGCGAGAATTTCGATCACATACTTGTACATTGTTGCGACATCGTGTGGCCATGTGAGTAGGCTGTAATTTAGCTCATGCATGTGCGGAGATTAAGGTAAATATTTGGAGGAAATTGGGCTGTGTAATAAGGATGATGAAACCACGAGCCTGCTGGTCCAAAATAAATCCCCCGCGCACTTCCTCTTCAATTGTCGACAAATGGGGTCAGCACTTCTCAAGAATTCCTCCATCTTTGTTGACCGGATTAGGGCCAGCAACTGCCACATTGCTCTTCGTTTGGTGGCCAGCGCAGAAGGAGAAACTGAGCAAAGGGAAGCCACGCCTCCACCAGTTGTCTTCAATTCTTGCTGCCACCGAATAACCTGCATGCAAGAATATTAGTTAACCAATTAAGTAAGGAGCAAAAGGGGCGGATTAGTCGAGAAGAGAGAGAAAGAGCCAAGTGAAAATTCGGACAGAGAGAGTGAGCGATCGAGAGGGCCGTGAGTGAGAGAAGTGCGAGCAGCGAGCGGGCGCACTGCGTGAGGAAGGAGGAGGTTGCCCTTGGTCGAGCACGGTGCTGCTGCCGTCGACGCCGCTTGTCTTCGCCGCCATTGAGTCAAGCGCAAGGATCCCGAGCTTTCCGTCCCTACTTGCCGCCGACGCTTAGGATTTGAGGCAAGTAAAGTTCATTAACCTATGTAATGTAAGGCCGTCATCATCTAAAGTAGTGCAAGTAGGCTCGAGGGATGTCTGAATTTGAGATCGAATGCTGGACAATTGAGCAATTTTAGTAGATTGAGGTCGAAGAGTTAGGAAAATGCTTTGGACAGCCCCATGCAAATTGATTTGGTTGCATTATGAGTGAAAGAACAGTTGGTGTCGAACTTTTTGAAATGAAATAGCTGCGGTATAGGCGCCGGATCCTATCAGATCCGTGGTGCTTGAATTTGATCAAGTGAAATTCAGCAGTTTTGTAAATTTTCTAAGGATAATTCTAGTGTGATTTTGGTCTCGACTTCTTCATGAATGTTGTAAAGGAATGTTTAAACTATATCATATAATTTTACTCAGATTTTTTGGAATCCATATTGCGGCATAAGTTTTTGTTAATGAACGGTATTTTCTGCTAGTGTGTGAATTCGGTGATATAGGAAATCTGGAACTGAGTTGCATGATTTATTACTCTTTATACACAACGAATATGACTTAGTGTCCTTCATGAAATCTCTTCCTTTAGGTCTCATCTATTGCATACCAAAATTTTAGAATTTTCTGAGTTCATTTAGGGGTTATTCCGAAATTTTTATTAAAACTGTGCATTCTGAATTTTTTTTTTTGAGCTGTTTTACTCCGAAATTGCTCATCTTGTTCCAAAAGGGTAAATGCATCCTGAGTTGTTATTGGACATGATGTTTTGTTTGGCATTCGACATATCATTCAACACTGAAGTTTTCAATGAAACTCATGTGATTACCTATGTCATAGCATTGAACATGTTTTTGGAAATTAAGATGTTAATTGTTGCTGTTGGACCCTCGGGTCAACGATGCCCCGGGAGTCAGGAGGCCCGAAGGCTCGAGTGAGTCGATGTCCTTTGGATGCCTGGGGTTCGTAGTTCCCCAGAGGTTTTCCCCGGGAGCTTCGGGATTTTTGGTTGTATGCTTGTCGGTACGTAAATCCAGAGGGCCGGGGTAACCATTATCATGGAGAGTCCCGGAGGTTCCTCGTGATGCCAGGTGGGGTGCGAGATGCCTAGAGGTGTAACGGAACACGCTCTGGATGCCTGGTGGCCCTTGTGGCTGAATGCCGGAGGCTTTCGTGACGCTAGGATTGGGTGCGAAATCCCAGAAGGATGCAAACATTGGTCCTTTGGGGGATGAAACCTTTTGAATATTAACACTGATGATTCTACTAAGTGTGCATGTGGTCTGGTTATAGGACTAAATTGTATGGCATGGAATGGGACGTGTCATAACAATTTGGCCCTATGATCGGGACTTGTGTAACTGGACATAATGCATCTTGATCCTTTGAAATTGCACTGATTATTGCATTAAAGAATTTCATGATTTTGATGCATACTTATCCCTTGATTACCTGTTTTTGTCTATCTTGCATGAAACTAGATATTGATGGTACTGCACGATATAGCTTAATGAATCTTTTATTGCTGAGTGGTTGTACTCGCCCCTTTTGGGGACTAACATTTCATACTAGAAGATATGCCTCTGCTACCAGTCACCCCCGGTACATTTTATGGTATACCGGTCGACCTTCAGTGTGAGTGTTCGGAGCACCACCATCCCGAGATACGAGGGTTGGTCTTTGTTCGAGTGTGGGTAATGGTCTTGTATGATATTGGTTCGCCCGTCGGCCCAGTGATTCAGGAGTTTCTGACTGTGTTCGTTCGCCGTGATGGGATCATGCTGGGGATGTTGCCGCCGCCGCTAGCTGATGGACCGGGCTGGGTGTGACCGAGAGTGACGGTTAGCAGATGAAGCATTTTTGGACTGCCGACACTGACTGATAGACTTATGTATATGACTGTTTGGAAAGAAAAGAAATAGGGGAAGTCGGTTATCTTTTGGTATGTAGCCGGGTATAGAAAACCATGGCAAATTTTGGTGTACCGATTGATGATGTCTATCAAGTCTATGTAAATAAAAGTGTTCGGCTTTGACTAATAAAAATGTCTTGTAGGTGTGCATCATTTCTAATTTTGGGATAGGGAGATGCTGATTTTGCTTCCACTATATAAACTACACAGGGACCGATCTAAAAGATATAAACCCCCAGGATTGATAGACCTTCATGTCAAGTAAGAGAAAGGTAAGTAATCTGTGGAGACCCCAACGGATCGGGGGCTGTTCGGGGGTGCCACAGAAAATGTCGGGGATCGTTTTTGATCATGCAATTGGGAAACAAGATAGTCCAATTGGTGAGGAAAAATACCAATTTGATTATTGACTCGATAATGGAATTTATAGAGACCAAATTGGGATGATTTAAGAAGAATTGAGTATCCAATTGAAGAGAAACCGAGCCAAATTCATGTGCCCCCACCACCTACAACAATTGGACCATCTCGGGCTTCTAGAAGTGAGCCTTGGTGGCTGATTTGTGGCCAAGGGACTAGCTGGTGGAGGAAAATGGTCAAGGGGACCAAGAGATGAAGTTAGACCAAGTGGTGGCCCCCTTGCCCCCTCCTCTTCTTCCTTCTCTCCTCAACACCGGTCGACCAGCCTTCCCCCTCTCTTCTTTGTGTTGTTCGACGTCCCTCGGCCAACAGAGAAGCCATCGAAACAAGCCAGCACGCCGCAAAGACCGCACGCCGCCGCTGTTCGCCGTTTCCACCCCTGCACGCGTGCCGTGCGCGTCTTCGCGCTGTCCACCCGCACCGATGTCAGCCCCGCTTCCTGCTTGAGCTTAATGAACTACCAAGGATGCTTGGACCGTCGTGAGCTGCTGCCGGTTGCCGTTCGAGCTCCGCCGAGTCCCACCTAGGTCCGGTTTTGCCCTCGGTCCATCCCCGCCTCAACCAAGCCTACATCTTGCCTTTTCAGCTGTCAACCAGCCCTAAAAAGAGAGTAAATCAACGGGTTTCCAGCAGCACCTTTGGCCCGTTTTGAAGGTGTTCCCGGCCCCGAAAGTCAAGCCCGCTTTGGAGATAGTTGAGCCCCGTTGCGTCCCTGTTGAATTGAACCGAGCAGTTCGATAAACAAGTGAGTTTAACTCACTAATCCTCGCTTAGTAGGTTAATGACGCTTAATGATTGTTTAGTTTAGGCTAAGTTGGATTAGGTGGTTAGTTAGATTAGATTAATGAATTTAATTAATTGCCGACGCACGTTAGGTGGATAGTTAGTGCAATTAGCGAGTAAATAGACTCTAGTATTTATTTAACAAGTCTCGGAAATTTTCCGGGCCCATTCCGGCATATAATTAGGCATTACGGGCCTAAGTATGCATTTATTGCATTTATAAATTATTTTCCGGAAATTAAACCGAGATAGTCGGTGACTGGAATCTCGTGCTGATTGTAGTGGTGCTTTCTGTTTATTTAATTGAGTACCAAATTGTGCAATTTGAGTGTGAGTAGTGATTGTGGGTCATTATTCCAAAAATGGACAACTTTGGTAATTGACTGGAAAATTGCCGTGTGAGACCATGAGTTAGATTGAGAAGATCGCCGAAGTAAATTATGCCAGTGGGGCCGTGATTACCGTTAAATCTAAGTTATGCTAGTGGGGCCGTGATTACCACTAAATCTAAGTTATGCCAGTGGGGCTGTGATTACCACTAAACCTAAGTTATGCCAGTGGGGCCGTGATTATCACTAAATCTAAGTTATGCCTATGGGGCCGTGATTACCACTTAATCTAGGCCGTGATTCATTGCCGAAGACTTAGTAGGCTGTGCTCAAGTGAGGCGGAGATTTATATTTTGAGTGAGTAATGGAATTGGCCGTGTGAAGGTCCTGATGATATGGAATTGACTGAGTCGATTGATCGATGATTCGATCTGATTGGTTGAATAATTGTTTGTATCATATTGTCTGACAGAAAGGAACTAAGGCCAAGGTAAGTCCTCTGACTTGTGATTGTGCCTAGGCAGCCCTTAGGGCATATTTTCTTCCTAATCGAGTCTTAGGGGGTTGAACTTACTGAGACGTAGTCTCACCCCGTTGTGGGACAACATTTCAGGTCCTTAGATGGCAGCCCCTCCAGCCCCTCCAGCCCCTCCTGAACATTTTGGTATACCGGAGGAAATCACAGAACAAAAGTTCCACGTTCCGATACACGGGCACCCTGAAGGATTGGAATATGTGCTAGTGAAATCTATTGTCTGGGTTGATGCGGGCTTACCCAAAAAGGTGCCCCATCAATACCGGGCATGATATCGCTATTATAGCGATGGACGAAGGGTGGGCCCTATGCCAGAATTTGAGGTGCCTTTGTATGCATTGGAGGTAGTGTTTGGGAAGGGCACTGCAGACCCTAGAGGTGGATCAGTGATAGACCCAGTGGACCCCGATCTTGAAGACCTAGAATCACCTGTGTATTCTGCGGTAGGCTCTAACTGGAGCGTGGAAGAAGGAGAGATCATGGAGGAGGATGACTCGGAGTAGATTGGAAACCCCCACCCCTATCTGCAGACTTGTTTTCTATGCTGGTTGTTATAGAACCTGACTCTTGTGTTCGTGTTGTAATATGTACAACCGGGGTTGCTTGTATATATACCTCAGTTGTTGTATATGTATATAAATGTGGTTGTGGTTTTAAGGTTCGAAAAATATGGCCCTACTTTCCTATCCCATTGTTTTATTGTCTGGGGATTATATTTATGCTTCCGCATGTGTATTAAAATGAATGGGTCGGCGATACGTCCTGGGACGTCGCTATTTAATCGACCAGTGAGGGATGGGCACGCGCTTGAGGATCGAGGCGTGACAACAATGATGTAGCACTCAAACTTGTAGCAAATCCCATTTTTCATGAGAGAACAAAACACATTGAAGTAGACTGCCACTACACTCGAGACAAGATCCAAGAAGGAGTAATCAAGACAAATGGAATTGAAACCATGGAACAGCTCGCTGATATTTTTACTAAACCATTATGTCAAAGACAACATGCATTACTAAGCAAGCTGGGCGTCTTGGATATATATTAGCCACCAGCTTGAGGGGGAGTGTTGGAGATATGCGAGGATTGAGCTGAAGATTGTGATCGCTCAATCCAAGATTACAGGAGATTATATTTGATTAATTATGTGAATTTGCGATTGGATTTGATTTGATGTATCTTCTCATTCTTTTCCTTAGTTAGATATTCAATGTATCATAAATAGGGACTCATACAATGTAAATGATATACAGAAGAATACAAAAACCAAATTACAAGTTCTCTTTTATTCTTGGCCCATTTTTCCAACTCTGACATGATGCAAGCAAATTACAAGCTGTGACAAAGTACCATAGTCTGTAACCAAGACATAATGTCCTGGGAACTCACGGTTTTTATCTTTCTCATCAAGGCTAATATGTTCTTGCTGCTTATGCTCATAATCTTGCTGGAGTATGTCCAAAGCAAGCAAACTGGAATACAACTCCTGTCATTCATAAAGACTAGTCATCGTTATATTTCAGACACACTGGGATTGAAAAACAATAGTGGCTAGTCATTGAATGTATTCATTGCACTCTTTCTTTCAGTCATAACTAATCACGATTTTCATCCATCATCTTACTAAATAGTAGAATTGACGAAAAGAATGTGGGTGCATTATACATTTTCCAATAAGGCGACAGCACTGCTTGTACTTTTGGTGTTAATGATGTAATGACAGGTAAACTGCTAGAGGTTCTGTTCTACATCAAGTTCAAAGTTCCGTTTCAGGAATATAAATTGAAGATTAGATTTCATGGACAAGTGTTCAAAAGAAAAAGAGGAAACTTGCACTACATTCTGCTACAAACAGGAGATGATGAATAATTTTGGGACAGCCGTATCCTATGAAATATTGTTAATAGATACGACAGTGTTACTTGCATCTCTTTGCTCTATATTTTAGGCTTGTTAGGAAATTTTACTGGTGGGTGTTTACATGTTAGCGACATTGTAGTTGACTAATGTCAGTTTTGGAAGATGTCCGGAGACACCTCTTTATTTCTGAATATGTTTTGTCCACCTACTGGTGAATCTATATCTAGTGCTCTATTCCCTCTTCATCTTTGACCAACAGAAAGTTCGATGTTAATGATTAATGCCTCCTAAAGATTACATATGCATTATAGAAAATTTTACAAATAGTTCCCGTGTCAATAATTTTACTGGTATGGAAGATTGCAAGAGAGAGAATTATGCAAGCGGCCAGTCACATTGATGAGACACCTCCTGATTTATTACTGAGGTATTTGAAGGCTTAGATCCTAAATTTCTGTACTGCCCTTCCTCACTGACAATAACTGAATGAATCCCGAGTACCATCTCTACTAGCATCATTAAATAATGCCTTGCAGAAGTGATATTTTGAGGACCTAATAAGCAGGGAGCAATCTGCAGGCTCAAGAATAACCCTGATTGCAAAAGTAGTCACAATGAAGTCAGCAAACTACTTCGCCAGAAGGCCTTCTTTACTCAATCGAAATTTCCCAATGCATGGAGATGAATTTTGGCAGGTAGGGTGGGTTATCTGTATTTAGACTTTAAATGCATAATTTTTCATTTTGATTATAGGTGGTAATTTCTGACACAAAGCAAGAACAATTCTCGAATATGATGTGAAGACAAGAAAAATTACTGAAAGTTCATCTAAAGGGTAAAAAGACAGCAATGAGATAGAAACAACCTTTGAATGATTAAAATAAGAGAGAAAGCAAAAGAAAATTGATCGAAATATCCTCCTAGAGGATGAAAAATCAAAACAAGTTCATTGTGATAATCATTCAGAAAAGACGGAAAGTGATTTCTGAGAAAGAAAACTTTTCCATAAGGTACAACTTAAAATCCAGCGTTGCAATATAAAGAAATTAACTAAGACATGCCACAGATACTCGATTAACCAAAGTAATAATGCATGGCTAGCTTAGAAGTACTCACAGATGTAGACGGAACCAGATTTATTAATGGCAGCATTACTGCCCATGCATCTTTCCTAAACAGTGTCCCTAGTGCGGGTCTCAACTCCATCATATTAGACGATAGAGAGAGAAGCAGGTGCAAGATCGGTAATTACCTGAAAAGCTGTGTTTAAGCAGAAGCAGTAATAAAACAACTCAATTGGTTACTTTTCGAAATAACGGTCCAAAAAGTGGAATTGAGGATCTCTGCATCGATTTCCTAACCGCAACCCCTCTTTTGTTAAAGATCGCAATTCTTCCCTGTCAGATTTGCGCGGCAAGATAGTAATATTCCACTCATCCTAATTTAAATTAGCACGTTTCCTCACGTATAGCTCAAAGAAAAACAAATGGTAATCCTGCATGGACTACCTCTGGTCAGCGGCAGCGATTCTCAGTTGTTCATCCATATCCGTTGATACTAGGTATTGCACACCTTCTGATGGGAGCAATTCTTCTTTCAAATATACAATGTTTTGTTTGGCGAGGGACTGCATAAGGTTGGCACCCTTTGTTATAGTATTTGCGGCTTGTCACGGGCCGATCAATCTAGCGTTCCCTTACCCGTGCGGCCTTAGGATTTTTCCCAAGCAGCCTTTCACACACTCAACTCACGAGGATCTTTAGAGAGAGAAACTTTAGAGAGAGAAGCTCTGGATTGTATTACTTGTGAATGAGATGAGTACAATGAGGGGGAGGAGACCCCTATATATACAAATACAAGGCAAATCGTATCTGTAGATCTCTCCTCAATCTAAAGGTAGAGATTGCATCTCCCCAACTACCAACTACCCACGTTTACTACATACGAATACAATTATCGTATCGCCCGCCCCCAGGAGTATTTTAGAAGACTCGAGAAAACCCTAGGACTCGGGGATACAAGCCGAGGGTCGCTTGATCCACGGATGTGTCACGGCCGTCCCTTAGAACCCTCTTGGATCAGCCTTCTTTCGGGCCGTGACATTCTCCCCCACCTAATCAGGCGACGCCCTCATCGCGTCTTCGGCATGAAAAGCGTTGATCTCTTGCTTGAATTGCCAAAGACCTTCTGCAGGCTCCCAACTTACTTCGCTCTCTGGAAGACCCTTCCATCGGGCCAAGTATTCTCGCTTCGGCGTGCAATACCGTTTCCATATGACTCGATCCGTCATGATGCTCTCGACTTCTCGATCATACAAGGTTTTTTGCCCCGAGTGGCGCCCGTTGTGACTCCCCTTGATCCGGATCTTCCTCATCAACCTGGAAAGGCTTAAGCATACTCACATAGAAAACCATATGTACCTTGAGTTTTGGTGGTAGCTCCAGCTTGTATGCGACCTTCCCGACGCGTTGTAGCACACGAAACGGCCCCTCCTAGCGATGGATCAACCCCTTGTGCACGTCCTTGTATTGGAGAACCGCGTGTAGCTTGGCCAACACTTGATCCCTGACTTGGAACTCCACATATCATCGCTTCTTGTTGGCCCACTTCTTCATGCGCTTGGAGGCCTTGTGTAGACACGCCCGTGCCAAATCAGCCTGCTCCTGCCAATCTTTGGCGAACTTATACGCAGGGGGACTACTCCCTCGATAACCTGAGGTGATTGCACTCGGGGTATTTGGTTGCTGCCTAGTTGCAATCTCGAACGGGCTTTGACTGGTCGACTCGCTCCGCTGCAAGTTGCAGGAGAACTAGGCTACATTGATCAATTTCACCCAATTCGCTTACGTTGTACTCGCATAGTGTCGGAGGTAAATCTCCAAGAGTGCATTGACCCGCTCCGTCTGACTGTTGGTTTAGGGATGCAAACTCGTGGAAAGATTCAGCTCTGACCCCATCAGCTTGAACAACTCGGACTAGAAATGCCCCGTGAAGCGAGGATCACGATCGCTCATGATCGTCTGCGGAACTCCCAGTACTTGACCACATGCTTCATGAAGAGCTTGGCCGCCTCCTCGACTGGATAATCCTTTGTCGCAGGCACGAAAGTCGCGTACTTCGAGAACCGGTCCACCACGACCATGAGAGTTCGACACCTTCCGGACTTCGGTAGGTTGATGATGAAGTCCATGGAAACGCTTTCCCATGGACGAGTTGGAACGGGAAGTGGCTCCAACAAGCTCGGCGACGAACGTTGCTCCAGCTTGTCTTGTTGGCACACCAAACAAGTCTTCACATAAGCTTCCATGTCGTCCCGCATTTGAGGCTAGTAATATCGATCTTTGACGAGGGCCAATGTGCGGTGGATCCCTGGTGACCCGCCCACTTCGAGTCGCGGCACTCGCGAAAGATCTCCTTCCTCAGCTTCCCATGGAAGGGCACGTACAGTCGCATTCCTTTCGTGTAGAGGAGATCATCCTCACACCAGAATTGTCGAGTCTTGCCTTCTCGCGCATACCCGACGAGAGCTTGAGCTCTTGGATCGTGCTTCAACCCCTCCTTGATGCGGTCAATCCAAGGACAACTCGGCCGACTAACCGTGCTACTCATCAGCTCCATCTTCCAACTTAATGCGTCCACCATGGAGTTAGCCTTCCTCGGCTTGTACTCCAGCACGTAGTCAAACTCCGCAAGGAAATCCTACCATCAAGCTTGCTTCGGACTCAGCTTCTTCTGCATCTGGAAGTAACTCGTGGCCACGTTGTCTGTCCTCACGACAAACTTCGACCCCAGGAGATAATGCCTCCATGTCCGAAGGTAGTGGACTACCGCGGTCATCTCCTTCTCCTAGACGGTATACCGACGCTTGGTATCATTCAACTTGCGGGATTCAAATGCCACTGGATGTCCACCTTGCATGAGAACACCATCGATAGCATAATTCGATGCGTCAGTCTCTACCTCATAGGGCTTGGTGTGATTTGGCAACACCAAGACTGGCTCCTCGGTCATGGCCTTCTTCAATCAATCGAATGCCCTTTGGCATCGATCTGTCCACTCCCACGGCTTCTCCTTCTTCAGCAGGTCCGTGAGTGGCATGGTGGTACTTGAGTAGCTTCGAATGAATCGTTGATAATAGTTGGTGAGGCCAAAGAACGACCTCAACTCCGTCACCTTCGTTGGCGGCTCCCAATCGACAATCAATTGAATCTTTGCCTTGTCCATTCACACTCGCCCACTCCCGACGATGTGTCCCAAGAATGGAACTTCTTTTTGGGAAAAAGCACACTTCTCGCGCTTAACATACAAGTCATTCTCGTGCAAGACTTGGAAGACCTGCCTTAGATGTTCGACATGCTCCTCGAGCGTTCGACTATACACTACAATATCATCTAGGTAAACCACTACAAATCGGTCTAAGAATGGGTGGAGTACCTTGTTCATAAGCGCGTAGAATGTAGTTGGAGCGTTGGTTAGGCCGAACGGCATCACGAGGAACTCGTAGGATCCATACCGTGTCACGCATGCAATCTTCGGCTCGTCCCCTTCACCGATCCGAACTTGATAGTAGCCCGATCGGAGATCCAACTTGGTGAACCATTGAGCTCCACCAAGCTAATCGAAAAGGTCCGCGATGAGCGGGATCGGGTACTTGTTCTTCACAGTCAGCTTGTTCAGCGCTCGGTAGTCGATGCACATCCGGAGTGACCCATCGTGCTTCTTCTGAAATAGGACTGGCGCATCGAACGGAGCCTTGGACGGCCGAATATACCCCACATCGAGTAGCTCCTTCAATTGCTTCCTCAACTCTTCCAATTCAGGGGGTGCCATGCGATATGGCGCCAAGGCAGGCGGTTGAGCGTCAGGCACCAGCTTGATCCGCTGATCCACCTCCCTTCGAGGTGGTTGTCACGCCCCGACTCTCGAGCGCGTGCCCATCCTTCTCTGGTCGATACAATTGCGACTTCCCAGGACTAGTGGCTGACCCTTTCATTTTTAGGAAGCATATGCGGAAGCGAAACAAAAATCCCCTGACAACAAACAACATGGGATAGGAAAGCAGGGCAACATTTCACAAAGCACACTTTTATAACCAACTTGGTTCATATACAAAAAGAGTCTAGGTAAAAGTCTACAAAATGATCGACTCTCAAAAGAAGCTATCCTACAACATACTAGTAGGACACAGACGTCGATCCTCCAGACTTCACCTCCACAAACTCCAGGCTTTGGTCCTCCACGACCATCATCTAAGGACCTAAAAATGGTTATACAATAACCAGTGAGACAATGTCTCGGCAAGTCCACCCACTAAACCCCTATTAGGAAGAAAATACGCCGAGGGTGGCCTAACCACATAATCACTCAATGAGAACAAGGGACTCACCTCCCCTCAGTTCCTTCCTGCACGTCAGCATAGTGCATATCTCAAATGCATATAAATAATGCATACAACAATTGAAACGTCTTATCAATTCAATTAATCACAAGCGTCTCGATTATAAGGCCAAACTGTTATAACACGTCCCATACCATGTCACACAGTTTTGTCTCATAATCAAGGACATCTAACTCAATCACCCATGCGTTCCAATTGTTAATATTTGCCCCTTAAGGGTACCACCTGTGACATCCTAAATTTCACCGACTTTTATTAGTGTAATTAGATCATTAAGAGCTTAGATTATTTTAAATCGGGCCAGAAAGTGAACCCGATGGACTGGAGGAATGTGTGGGCTTGAGAAGTAAGCAGCCACATGAGTTTTCGAATTGGGCTTGATAAGCCGAAATGGAAGAGCTGGGCTTGGGCTTAGTTTAGAGCGGGCCAAGAATCGGAATTGTTAGATTAGTAAATTTAGTTTGATGGACCGTGATTGTTGTAGATTGAGCCTGTTGGGCCAGAGACGGATTTTTAGGCCCGAGTGATTTTATTTTCAATTAAGTTTATAGATTATAGTTAGGATGATTAGATTAGTGATTGCGATATTAATGTCAATTTCTAAGCTTAACATTTTTGTGATGAATTCTCTATAGATTAACACTAACTAGTTAATATGTCATATAATGTCATAACTTTGTAAAATTACAAGAGGATCGAAATCAAGTGAAATCAAAAGGAAATTAAGTGAAAAACATTAGATACAAATGAACTGACTAACGACATGGATTAACTGCTAATGAATGGCGAACGACAGATGGCAAAATTGATATGCATGGAGGCCACAACACCCCCTCCTCTCTTTGCATCACCCACGGTTTCTATTCCCACAAAACCGAAAACAAGCAACTCAAGAGACATCATCATTAGCAAATCTCATGATTAGTCTAGCCTAGGGATTAGACTTGTAGACCTATTCCCCTCTTAAATTTCGTAACCCTCTCTCTCTCTCCAAAACCGAAAACCCATCTTCTTCTCCTAGTCTTCTCTCTTAGTCGAACGGCGAAGGAGAAACCAGCAACCAAAACCAGCGATTTCTTCTTCTTGCATGCGAATTTTAGGTGTTGATTTTTGAAGAATCTTTGAGTAATCTAGTAGCCAAAGTAAGGTAAGGAAAGATAAGTCTCTAAACTAGAAGTTATCCATTGTTTTTGTCAAGGAACTTGTGGATCTAGCCGAATGGTGGAGGATTAGATGTGAAGTTGCTATTTTGTGTTGATTTGAGCTTGATGAGTACTAGATTGAAGTTATAAGTCATTGCATGTTGCATTAAAGGCTTGCATGTCTCGAAATCTAAGAGTGAGTAAGCTATGATTGTCGAGTAAGGTAAGGAAATGGTTGCCGAGTGAAGAGAAGTGATGTATGTTGTAGTGAGTGAGCTTATGGATGAATATTTGCTTTGAGCCGAGCTGTGGAAGGGTTCTTTGTTAAAGAAAAACCTATTGAGAGTATTCTTGGATGCTGTGGAAGATTCTTGAAGTATTGTAACATAGATTAGTAGAGAAATAAATGGTTTGATTGAGCTAGAAATGAAGAAAACCGTACATAATGATTCTGTTTTAGAAAAATTTAGATAGGAAGTCTTTTTATTGTGTCGCCTTGATTTCTAAAGATGAAGATAAGGAAAGGAATCATTCTAGACTGAATTCGACATTTAACTATGGTCATGAGAATGTAAAAACATGAAGATAGAAGTGTACTTATTGAAAACAGTAAGCTGTTTCGTAGAGAATAGCTTGACCTTTGATGATTATGTGAATTTTCTGTAATTATCTAGTTAGAACTGGACTTCGAACCCTTAATGAAATTTGTAGAACATATCCTTAGAAATAACATATCAAAAATTTAGAATAAATGGACAATATTTGGTTAGTAAAACGATTTTCTTTGTAAATACGAGATTCGGTCGTCATTACTGGATGTTAGTAAAGATTGTAGCGATTACTACTCTTAATGCAGTGAGAAATAGACTTAGGTTTCTTCATGGAAAATGTCAATCTATGTCTCTAATTTACTATACTAAAATTTTGTAGTATTCCGATAAGGATTGGTATACTTTTTGTGTCTGAGATCAAAACTGCTCGTTTAGTTAATAATCTGTTTAGACCCGAGAATATGAAATTGTAGTTGTGTCTTTTACATTAGTCTTGCATGACACACATAGAGTCTAGTGACCTTATAACAGATGTTAGTCGTATAAAAGTAAGTCTCATTAATCATTTGAGGTATAGGCATAAATAGTATCATGTGTGTGCAATGAGTGCGGTGCATAGTGCTTGATTATGGGGTAAATATCTGTTTGGCATGGTATGAGACATGTCATAATGGGTTTTATCTTATAGTTTGGACACGCACGTGTGCTAGGTACATGAGAGTTAGGTGTATAGTTATATACTTTGAAGTCTTTTTCTTTTGCATACGATGAATGCATTAATCAAAAGGTGTGGTGGTGTGAAATGTGTGCTTAAATGAGTGAATGAACCCATCGATACTGAGATACCGGTGATGCCCCTCAGAAGTTGGGATGCCCATGCTGTGTGATCTTGGATGCATCGGTCCCGTGTTACTGAGATGCCTCAGAGTGAGATGCCCTTGTGTGTGATCAAAGATGCCCCGGTTGTGTGATACTGGGATGCTTCGGAGTGAGATGCCCCATGCTGAGTGATCTTGGGAGGACCTCGGTTGTGTGATACCGGGATGCCTCGGAGTGAGATGCCCATAATAGAAATATTGTGGAAGTCCGGATAAGGGAATTTCCGGAAGTGACTCGATCGGGTCGGCAGAGTTCCGGTGGGTAAACTGATCGAGGGTGGACTATATGCACACTAAATGTAATTCTACTTGGTGAGTGAGTTCATTCATTATTATTGCATTTCATGTTGTTATGGATTGATTCTGTGATGGATATTTATAGATATGGATGCATTCAGGATGTTTTATATAGAGTGGTTATACATATGATGTGTTAGTATTCAATCAATTATACTTGTGACAATCCTATCTTCATATCTTAAACTGTTTGGTCATGATTCCATTGTAAACTTGATGGCTGTGGATTGTCTAAGTTAGAGCCTTATTATTTCTTTACTGGGCATAGTTTTTGCTCATTCCTTATATTTTTCAGATTGATAGAATGGACGTGCCCCCGATAGCTCGTTATGGTGTGATATCGGGCATTGAGGTTACCTTTAGTGATGTGTATGACCCTGATGTTGAGCTGACTTTCTCCAAGTATGAGGCTGTCCTATGGATGGATGATGGTAGAGCTAAGATGATCCCGATGAAGTTCATTGCGTGGTTTGTTAATCACGAAGGAGCGATGTTCAGCCCTCTTCCCTTTGGCGATGGTGAACCTGGAGCTAGGACGGATGGCGCCTAGACACCTATGATCGTGTAGAAGCTAGAAGATCGTCTTTTGTTTTTTGACAACGTGGGCTTGTGTGGGACTAGCGGAGTAGATACCCCTCACCCTTATCCCTAGCTGTTTTGTTTGCGCCTTGCTTTTGTGTTTGTATATGTGATGTAAATAGGCGATGAACATGTAAGAAGTCCAGGTTGATTTTTGTAGGCCTGAATACTGCTAAGGAAAGTTATGAAGCTTCTCATGATCTTTAGCTATATGCATAGGTGGATTGTCTAATATTATGAACTGGTAGGATTATTGCAGGATAACATTATAATATAAAGTTTAAATTTTAAATAATCCATGTTATACATGCTAACCTTCAAGGGTGAACACCATAAACTAACAATTGGAATTTATAAGTCCTATAAGACGATAATATTTATAATTTCCACTTGCGCTTAGTACGTGACGCTACTGGGATGTCACACCACCTACTCATAGGTTCAGTGTCTACTGGCACAGCCAGGTATCGTCTCGTCGCCATTTGAGCACAACAACATCTATATCTTAATAGATGGCTTCCCCGAAGGGGCATAGGTCCAGAATCTACTACGACCCGAGTCACCTATTCATAAGTTCGGTGTCCTTCTGGCATGGCCAGGCATCGTCTCACCTCCGTTGAGCATGGCAACGTCCATATCTTAATAGACGACTTCCCCGAAAGGGCGTAGGTCTAGCATCTACTGCGACCCGCGATCCAAAGAATGGATATCCCATATAGGGTAATGTCCGGCTTAAAAGCTCGAGATGGGTTCTCATTAACCAACACATGACCAATCAATCTCGACCCAAGACACTGTGCATTGCACTCAAATGTCTCCATTAAAATAGTGATCTTGGCCTATTTTCTTAATATTAAAAACACCCGATGAAAATAATCGCGTGTGGGTACACGATCAGATCGAACCCGAAAAATTCATAACCTCAAATTTAAAATCCCACTATTTTATATAATATATAAAACTATTTTTGGTGTTGAAACTCGACACCTAGGAATTTCTGAATAAATGTTGAAATTTCCCAAATTTTGGAATAAATTACCAAAAATCACATCGGGACTCAATTTGCACAAATTAACATCCAATTGCAGAAACTGAACACACCATTGCATTCAGCACGAAATTCCAGTCACCGGCTATCCCGGTCTAATTTCCGGAAAATATTTAATAATTAAATAATTATCAAAATTAATTAAATAATTCAATTAAATGCCAAAATTGCTAACCTAGGCCGGAATTGCATAATTAAATACCGAGACGGGCCCGAAAAATTCCCGAATCAATCTAGATAATTAATACAACCTATCTAGGCCTTAATTAATCCAATATAACAACCTAACATGCAAAACTAGATATTAAATAACTAATCTAATCTAACTAACCACCTAAACCTTAATTAACTTAATCTAATTACCCTCTAAGCATAATTAACTTACTAATCAAAGTTTAGTGAGATAACTCACTTGATTCGAGATATGCTCAGATCAAAATGACGGGGTCGCGATGGCGAGCGATACCCTCCAAAGCGACGACGTCAATGGGGCACGGATCGGGCTTGAAAATTGGCCCGCAAGCTCGCTGCTCGAGCTGAGAAAATCAACTCAGAAGCTGCTGGTTCGGGGCTGCAATTGCGGAGATGCTGGGCTCGAGGGCTGTGTGGCTTCGTGTGAGGATGGCTTCTCGCGGATGGGTTGGGGTCAACACTGGGTTTCGGTGTGTTTTGCTGTTGACTAGCGTGAAGACTGTTGGAAAACTGAAGTGGAGGAGTGCTGGTTTCTTCGATGGCGCTGCTGGGCGGTGGAGGCTTCGTGCAGAAGGCCATGTGGACTTTGGTCAACAGAAGGGCTTCAATTGATGATGGTTGACCAAGGGATGCTGGATTACGGACAAGTGGCGTGGATGAGGGGAACTCAGTGGATGGGCAGCTTTAAACAAAGAACAATTGATAGGAAATGAAGGAAAGCAAACCAGAAGCAAAGAGGGAGAGTGGTTCGTTTGATTTGTGAGGGAGAGAGTTCGAAGCAAAAAGGGAGAGGGCGGCGGTAGAGGCGTGCAAAGGAAGATTTGAAGAAACAAAGAAAAAAGTCAATAAAGCTTATCCCAATTCTTAATTGCTTGGTCCCCCAATTGGCCCTCAAACTTATCCCAATGTCTCTTAATACTTTCTTGCGTAAAATCCATCAATTAATCCAATTCTTGAAGCCAAAAATGCACCCCTTTTCCTAGCTCCGAATTTCACACTTTGGTCTTCAATTTCTTCGCAATTCTCTCCAATTCGACGTCCGATTTTGCCAAGGAAAAAGCCCACATAATTCTACAAGTCCCTTTCGCTAAATAGCTCGGTTTGCAAGTCAAAAATCCCTTCAATTCGGCCAATCTGAATTTCCGTTCGTTTTCCGAAATGTCCGAAACGAATTTCCGTAAAAATCTCGGAATCACCGAAAATTCTTCGAATGATGAGTAGACATTCCTAAAATAAGTCCTAACATGACAAAACTTTCAATTTCTGAAATCGGGTTCAAATTCACGGTTATTTTCAATCTGACGCGATTTTAGCGTGACCTAACCTACTGGGTAGTTTTTAGGCATTTTTAGTGGAATTGACCTGTGGTCGATTATTTTCAAACCACAATGTACATCTTCGATACATTGGCGACTCTTAGTTGTCATGAAAATCTCGAGATTTCAATTACGGATACAGGGTACCCAAAACGATAGAAAATCGGTCTAGTGCCGATCGACGAGAATTTTACAATCGGGTGGAATCACCCACACTCAATCACACACCTGAGTCAAATTGACCTATCTCTGGTCTCTGATCGATTTTTAATTGTGCCATAATGACCCTTGCAAATTAGCACAGTTGAGCAGTTGATTCCTGGTCGAATTCTCAAGTCTATTGCGTTAAAATCACTTAATGATTTCCCCAAATAGTCTAGTTATCTCACGAGTGATCGGCTTAGAGAATAGCACTATCAGCGCGACGACGAAAGGCCCGATTTATTCAATTGAAATCAGATTTGAAAAATTAGGATGTCATAACTCTTCCCCTCTTATAAAAATTTCGTCCTCGAAATTTAAACCTATTACAATCTTTAAACAAAAAGGTGAGGGTATAGTCGTCTCATCGAGTCTTCAATTTCCTAGGTTGCTCCTTCAGTGCCGTGGTGTTGCCAGACCACTTTGACCAACGGGATGGTCTTGGTGCGCAGAACCTGCTCGTTGCTATCTGCACTCTGAACCGGGCTTTCAACGTACGACACTTTGTTGTCCACGTCCAATTCCTTAAAATTAATCACGTGGGTCGGGTCAGGCTCATACTTCCTCAATATTGACACGTGAAAGACGTCATGCACTTGCACCAGTCTCGGCGGTAATGCAAGACGATACGCTAGGATCCCGATTCTCTCTAGAATCTCAAATGGACCTACGTACCTTGGACTCAGCTTTCCTTTCTTGCCAAAGCGTGAAGTACCCCTCATTGGTGACATCTTCAGAAAGACGTGATCACCAACTTGGAATTCCAATGGTCTCCGACGCTTATCGGCGTAGCTTTTCTGGCGGCTCTAAGCGGTCTTCAATCTATCTCTGATGACGGCAATTGCATCCACTAACTACTGGACTAACTCTAGGCTTGTGATCTTTATTTCCCCGACTTCATCCCAACAAACTGGCATTCTGCATGCTCTGCCATACAACGCTTCGAAAGGAGCCATCTGAATGCTCTGCTGATAGCTATTGTTGTAGGCGAATTCGACAAGGTGAAGCTGTTCCTCCCAACTTCCCTTGAAATCCAACACGCAAGCTCGTAGCATGTCTTCGAGGGTTTGAATCGTCCTCTCAGACTAGCCATCCGTTTGAGGATGATAGGCCATACTGTACTGCAGCTTCGTTCCAAAAGCACTCTGCAAACTTTTCCAAAAGGTAGCTGTGAACCTTGGGTCTCAATCTGATGTAATCGTCACCGGCACCCCATGCAGACGAACTATCTGACGTACGTACAACTGTGCGTGCCTATCCAAATCAAGGTTCTTTCATACTGCAATGAAATGAGTCGACTTCATCAGTCTGTCGACTACTACCCAAATAGAATCATTTCCTCTCTAACTCCTTGGTAAACCCGTCACAAAATCCATTGTGATATGCTCCCATTTCCATTTTGGGATCTCAAGAGGTTGCAGAAATCCTCCTGGCTTACAGTGCTGAGCCTTCACTTGCTGACATGTCAGACACTTGGTGACATGCTTGGCGATGTCCGCCTTCATACCGGACCACCAATAATGTTGACGCAGATCCTGATACATCTTCGTACTGCCAGGATGAATGCTGTAACTGCTACGATGAGCTTCTGATAAGATCTCTTCCTTAAGCTCTGTATCATCAGGTACAACCAAACGTACTCGGAACCTCAGTGTTCCATCCTCAGAAATCTTAAAGTCAGCCTTCCTCTTATCAGTATCCTCTTGTAGGATTTTCTGAACATCTAGATCTGTCGGCTGAAGTGCCTTGATTCTGATCTGAACATCCGGCTCAATTCTGAAGGTGGCATAAGATTTGAAAGGTGGCCTACCTCAAATTTGAAAATCGAATCTCGAGCCTTCTCAATCAAAGTCCATTCCTTGAGTACCATCTATGCTACTGAAGACTTCCTACTCAGTGCATCTGCGACCTATTAGAGAAAACTCCATTATTATTTTGAAGTTGACAAAACATTTCCAAAAGTTCAGTCTGAAGACTTGCAGATTCAAAAGTTATGATCTGAAGAACTCCATACTCTTTTGACAAAATCTGAAGACCACGAGACTTTAGTCTAAAAAGTTTGTCCTCACTGACAGTTTCCAGACTGAAGAATGAAGACTTATCCAGATACAAGATTATCTTCATGGATTTGATTCGTATGGTTTTTGGAATACCTTTTGGCTGAATTTAGCAGTTACTTGATTATTCTTATTGAAACTTACTCTGATATGAAGATCATTTGAAAGACGAGTAAACTTGGAAGGTTCTATTTATGGAAACCAAAGATCCTGATTGTATGGGCGAACAGGATTAACGGGCTTTCATCACAATCATCTAACGACTCGAATTTCCCCTTGATTGATTATGTCCAATGGGTAGATTGGAAGAATTCCTTTGGTAAGTGCCAACGATTATGAAAGCATGAAAGAGTATTTAAGGTAGACTCTCAAGTTGTTCGAGTGTGTGCGTGAAAGAAGAATTCCAAAGTCTGAAGCTCTCAAATTACTTACTGTTTCATTCATTGAAGCTCAAAGTTGTATACAAAAAAGATAAATACTTAGTGAGACTTTATGAGAGACTAGTAGAGACTTATCACTAAGAAAGTCGAAGATCACAAGTTGTAAAATCTCTTTTGATTCATAGTGGAATGCAGCCAGTGGGCTGTCAGTGCGGGAGAGTGGACGTAGGCTTGGTCTAAGCCTAACCACTATAAACCTTGTGTCCTAATTCTCTTTCCTTAAACTCTTTACTTTCATTCGTATATTTGCATATTTATTTAAAGTTGATTATGTTCTTAGTCTATCATCTTCTAAAAGCAAATTATTTTTACTAAGTTTTGCGAAAATTTTATTTTACACATATTCACCCCCCTCTAGGTGTTTGGACTAGCCCTTTCAATTGGTATCAGAGCTTGTGTGCTTATTTATTGAAGTGTTTTTACTTCTTAAGCTAAAGATCTATGGCTAGTATTTTGACTCCAGGTTTGGTTGAAGGCCAAAGTAACACCGGACCTCCTTACTTTGATGGGAAGGAATACAATGTTTGGAAAAACAAGATGAAGGCATTCCTGAGATCGAAAGATCCCCTGGAATGGGTTGTGGTAGAAAAAAAGGGATCATTCCTAAATCTACATCAACCTCAGAAAGAGGAAAGGAAGTTGCAGATGCTGGCGAAGTGACACAAGCAAAAATAACCAAGAGACAAGCTCTTGATGCTAAAGCCATCTATTCATTATACTATGCTTTATCTCTTGCTGAGTATAACAGAATTTCATCTTGTGAAATAGCCAAAGAAGTCTGGGATAGGTTGCACGTTACCTATGAAGGAACAGATCGAGTTAAAGAAACAAGAATCAATATCCTACTCAGACAGTATGAAGCCTTCAAAATGAAGCCATGAGAATCCATCACTGACATGTTCAGTCGTTTTATGGAGATAGTAAACGGTTTAGCATGTCAAGGACAGCCAATCTCAGGACCAATGAAGGTCAATAAATTGTTGCATGGACTCTCCAAAGACTGGAATCACGTGAAAACTTCAATAAGAGAAACCCAGAGGATCGCGCCTCTTTTAGTAGATGAACTTGTTGGCACACTACAATCATATGAAGTGGAGCAAATCAATGAGAAAGAAGATCCTAAAGGTAAGAAGTCAATTGCTTTAAAATCTAACGATGATTCTGATATTTTAGATTCAGAAGATGACTTGGATGATGAAGAGTTAGCACTCATGATAAGGAAGTTCAGGAAGTTGAATAGGAAAGGAATAAGATTTAACTGGAAGAAGCAGAGCACTCAAAGATTTTAGAAGAAATCAACTGAGGACAATGAGACCAACAAAGATGTGATTTGCTTCGAATGCAAGAAAAAGGGACACATAAGACCCAACTGCCCTCTGTTGAAGAAAAATAAAGGAAAAATAGAGAAATTCAAAAAGGCTCTCAAAGCAGAGACATAGAGCGATACTAAATGCGAAGAAAGTGATGAAGAATATGCCAATATATGTTTAATGGCAAAGTCGAGAATCAGATTCAGACTTTGAAACAAATTCAGATTCAGACTCAGACAAAGAAGTCGAGGTTAGTAATTTAAAGATTCCTGCTAAAGTCTCAAAATATATAGATGAACTCTGTCTTAGTCTCAAAACATCTCTTAAAAGGATTTCCGAACTGAAAAGGGAGAATTCTAAACTGAAGCAACAGGAAATTTCTTGGAAAGAAAAATTTGAAAATCTAGACAAAAGCTTTGTTGATTTAAAAGATAATGCATACTCTCTTTCAAAGGAAAATGCTTTTTTGAAAGAAGACATTTCAAATATCACAAAAGGTTTTCAAAAGAATCTGAAAAGTTGGAAATGATTCTTTCAGTACAAAGACCTTATTTTAACAAATCTGGTTTAGGTATGACATCTGAAACTATTTCTTTAATTGATTTTCCCAAAGTAAAGGAAAGAATCAAACAAAGACCTACAAAAATATTTTATAGAAATCATTTTCAAAGAGTTTTTGTAAAACCTGTTGGCCGAAGTGCTCTCAAATGTTCAAAGTGTAACAGCTCAGAACATTTCGAGAAGGAATGTCCCAAAGTTTGGAGACCTGTTAAGAGGGATTGTGCAAAGACAATATTTTGTACTAACTCTCTGGACCCAAGAAAGTGTGGGTACCAAAGAAAGCTTGAGTTCCTTCTGTGATTGCAGGTCACTATCAAGAAAAAGATCAAATGGTATTTGGATAGTGGCTATTTGAGACACATGACAGGAGATTCAAGTTGTTTTATAAAGTTTGTTCAAATAAATGGTGGAAAAGTTTCCTTTGGAGGAAATAGCAAAGGAAGAATTATTGGTTGTGGAACTGTAAAGATTGAAAGTCTCACAATTAACAACGTTTCCTTGGTGGAAGGCTTGAATTACAATCTACTCAACATAAGTCAACTGTGCGACACTGGATTCAAAATTAATTTTCAAGAAGGCGTTTGTTCGGGAACTAGTAAAGATCTCTCTCAATCCTTTACTAGACGAAGACATGGGAATATTTCCCTTTTGGATATAAAACCAGAAAATTCTCAATGTCTAATTTCCATTCAAGATGAAGCAAATTTTTGGCATCGAAAGCTTGGTCATGTTAACATGAAGCAGATTGTCAAGATCTCCTCCAAGAAGCTTGTTCGTGGACTGCTCAACTTGACTTATCAAAAGTCTGAATTATGCACACCATGTGTTTTAGGAAAACATGTTAGAAGTTCTTTTAAACCTATAAATTAAGTTTCTACTAATCAAGTTTTGCAGCTTCTGCATATGGACCTTTTTGGACCAACCAGAACTCAAAGTATTGGTGGAAAGAGATACTGCCTAGTAATCGTCGATGATTACTCTCGTTTTACTTGAGTATTCCCTTCTTGGCAAGTAAGTCTGAAGCATTCTCCTACTTTTCAAAATTTGCCAAGAAGGTTTAGAATGAAAAAGGATATGCTATTTCAAGCATACGAACAAATCATGGAGGTGAGTTTGAAAATCAAGACTTTGCAAATTTTTGTGATGAATTTGGTTTATAGCATGTTTTCTCTTCACCATACACTCTAGAGCAAAATGGGGTTGTGGAAAGAAAGAATAGATCATTACAGGAGATGGCAAGAACCCTCTTAATTGAGAGTAATATTTCTTCTCATTTTTGGGCTGAAGCAGTTTCTATATCTTGCTATATCATTAACAGAGTATTCTTGAGGCCTATTTTAGAAAAAAACTCCTTATGAAGTATTTAAAGGGAAAAAGCCAAATGTTTCTTATTTTCATGTGTTTGGTTGTAAGTGTTTTATTTTGAAAAATGCAAATGATCGAACTGGTAAGTTTGAAGAAAAATCAGACGAAGGAATTTTTCTTGGCTACTCAACCTCAAGCAAAGCCTACAGAGTTTTCAACAAAAAGACTCAGTCTATGGAAGAATCTATGAACGTCAAGTTTCAAGACTATGCAAAATCAGGTGGATCGGACTCAACTTGAAGAGTCTGAACCTGCTCTAGAAATCATAAAGTCTACTTCCCTCGAAGAGGTTCAGACTTCTGATGTTCAACAACAAGAAGAACCAAAAGATTCAACTGAAGCAGAAGATTAGCAGATTCTCAGACCTACCAGCAACTGGAAGCATAAATCAAGTCATCCCGAAGAACTCATCATTGGCAATATTGATGAAGGAATTTGTACCAGATCCAAAAGGCGAGAAAAGTCTAGTGCTTTAGCACTCATTTATGAGATTGAACCCAAAAGTATAGAAGAAGCCTTGGCTGATGAAAGTCAGATTAAAGCTATGCAAGAGGAGCTTAGATAGTTAAGCATCAATGATGTTTGGGAACTAATTCCTAAACCTAAAGGTAAATCTATTATTGGAATTAAATGGGTTTTCAGGAACAAGATGAACGAAAAGGGAAAAGTGGTAAAAAACAAAGCAAGACTCGTGGCCAAAGGATATACACAAGACGAAGGGATAGATTATGACAAGACTTATGCACCAGTGGCGAGATTTGAAGCAATTAGATTATTACTTGCTTTTGCTTGCTATAAAAATTTCAGGTTATTCCAGATGGATATAAAAAGTGCATTCCTAAATGGATTCATCCAAGAAGAAGTTTATGTGGAACAACCACCTGGTTTTGAAAATCCAAGAAAGCCAGACTCAGTCTACAGATTGAAAAAGGCCCTATATGGATTGAAGCAAGCACCTCGAGCCTGGTATGAAAGGTTAAGTAAATTTCTAATTCAAAATGGTTTTGTTAAATGTAAGATAGATACTACTCTATTCATTAAAAAAGAAGGTAAAGATTTCCTACTTGTTCAAATTTATGTTGATAATATTATCTTTGGATCACCTAATGAAAATCTATGCAAGAAGTTTTCTAGATGCATGCAGGATGAATTTGAGATGAGTATGATGGGTGAGTTAACTTTCTTTTTGGGATTACAAGTTAAACAATCAAATGAAGGTATTTTCATTCATCAAGAGAAGTATGCGAAAGATCTCATCAAGAAGTTTGGATTGGAGAACTGCAAAAAGACAGAGACACCAATGTCAAGTTCTTCGAAGTTGGATAAAGATGAAGGAGGAAAGAATGTAGACCAAAAGCTTTACATGAGCATTATTGGTTCGCTTCTTTACCTTAATGCATCTAGACCTGACATTTTGTTTAGTATTTGTATTTGTGCTAGATTCCAATCAGATCCCAAAGAATCTCACTTAAGTGCTGCAAAGCGCATAATCAAATACGTTGCAACAACTCCAAAGCTAGGTCTGTGGTATTCTAAAGAAAGAGACTTTACTCTCCTTGGATATTTAGACGCAGATTTAGCAGGATGCAAAATAGATAGAAAAAGCACTTCAGGTACATGTCAACTATTGGGCAACAAGTTGGTATCATGGTTTTCAAGAAAACAAAGTACCGTAGCTCTTTCAACAGCTGAAGCAGAATATGTGGCTCTTGGAAGTTGTTGTTCTTAAATCTTATGGATAAGGCAATAGCTAAGAGACTTTGGTGTTGAAGAATCGTGCACAGAGATAAAATGTGATAATACCAGTGCCATCAATCTCACAAAGAATCCAATTCTTCATTCAAGAGCAAAGCATATAGAGATCCGACACCACTTCATTCAAGATCATGTTCAGAACGGAGAAGTTATGATCTAGTTCATAGACTCAAAGAATCAGTTGGCCGACATATTCACAAAGCCATTGTAGAAAAATTTATTTGAGTCTATTCATGCGAGACTGAACATTATATCTTGTAATGGATAAAGTCTGAAAATGTTCAGATTTAGAGTATCCAGAAGTTATGACTGTAAGTTAATACTCTCTAAATGTTTATGAGTTTATTTTTGGATAAAGCTTCGAAAAGGTACGTTAATTCTTGAATCACTACTTGCCTATTTCATTTTTGAATTATCCTTGAATTTATGGTGGTTTGTCATTTTCAAAAAGGTAGTTTTCATTTTTTGAAAAAGGTAGTTTTTTACTTTTTCCTTTGTGACTTTTCGTATACCCTGTTTTACTTGCTTTATATACGGTAGAAATTCTTCCGCTCCATTTACGCTCACTCAAACCCTAGAATACAAAGATCCTATTTTCTCTCATTTCTCTCGTGTTTGATCCAAAAAGCCTTCACCTTTTCCAACAAATGAGATCAAGAAATCCTCCAAGACTTTGACAATGTCTTTCCAGAGGAAATCATCGAGACTTGCGAATAGGGGACCACAGCACATGCCTGAGGGTCCTACCCATTTCGATTTAACTGAAGAAGAAGATTCTACTCAGCAACAACCGCAACAACATTCTCAACAGCATCACTCCTCACAAAAAATGACACAAGATCCTCCACAAGCAGAAGGAGGGATTATTGAAGATGTGGAACCTGTAAGAACTCAAAAACCCTAATTTTTGTTTAGACTCTACTCGAACTTAAAGATGGGCAGTTCTGCAATGACTTTGATAAATGAGTTTCTAAAATCAAATGGTTACAAGAACGAAACTATCTTCTTTAATACCATGGAAAAGTTAGGCATTGCGCCTAAAGGTTTTGCAGCAATGACTTTTGCCAACTTTCCAAGTGATCCGCGCATTGGTGGCTTTAATCAACCTGAAGGAAAAGACAATGATGAAAGGATGTATACCCATTTTCAGCCTAGAATGGGTGTTGCTGCAACTATTCATGGAGAGAGAACGAGTTTATTCCGTTCTAAGGACTACAAGAGGACTTATTCGAATCTACTGAAGAGAGGGGTTATGAACCCTAGAAGTGTGGACTTTGATTTTCTCAATTCTTTGAAAGTGAGACTAAGGGAGAAGTTTGCACTTCTTCAACTTGAATGCTTTTGCTCAGAAACTATTGAAGCCTACTCTGAACTGACTTCTTACTTCTATTCAAATCTATCTTTTCTAGATGCAGATAGATTTTGTTTTACAGTTAGGGACAAAGAATTTGTGGTTGATGTGGATACGTTGGCTGATGTGATTGATGTGGAAAGAGGGAGTTTCCAACTAATCAGTGTGTCTGTTGGTCATGTGACCTTGGCTCTTGTTCGGGACAGATTTGCTGAGGGCAAGATTTCTTACACAAGAATGAATGCCTCCAATATTTTACTTCACAAGATCGTGATCAACTGCATCAGACCTAAACCCACTTCAAAAACTGATGTCTCTCACTCTGAGGCGAAGTTGATGTATGCAATCAACATTGGCTATAAGTTCTCACTGCCTCACACTATCCTAATGCACATGTATAGGACAGTTATGAAAGACAAGGGTCAACTACCTTATTCTGCGCTTGTCACTCGACTCTTTAGACATTTCCAAATTCAGATTCCTACCTCTCTATGTGTTAGAACCATTGCTCCAATGGTGATTAGGCTGAAAATGGTTTCTAAGATGTGTCTAAAGGAGTTGAATAAGGAACTAGAGTGCCTGAAAGAGAAAACTCCTGTCAAGGCAAAACAAAACTCTGCAACAACTAAAAGAAAAGGCAAGGAGCTCATGATAGCACCAACCAAGAAGAGGAGAGCCCTTATCTTGCAGGATGAAGAAGATGAGGATGACATCACTCTCTTCGCCTTGCGAAATTTACGAAATTTTGTTAGCTTCATAGCGCCAGAAGACAGAGAGAATAGAGAAAGAGCAGAAACAGAGAAGAGAGGTGAAGAAAGAATAGAGGAGGAAGGAAGAGGAAGAGAAGAAGAGGAAGAAGAGGGTCAAGATGACTCTTTTGAGCCAACATATGCTGTATTCTTGTCTGAGGATTCCGAAAAGACTCGGAGTGGAACTGCAAGAGACAAACAACATCACTCGGGTCTTGAAGCGAGCAAGGACAAGAAGAAGAATTCTTTTCTCCACTGAAGGCACGTAAAACGGGGGAGCTGCTAGAAAAAGAGGTATTTCTTCAACTGTCTTTACTAGTGATGTAAGTAGATCTCAAACAGATCCAGAGGATGTCTATGCCTCTCAATACCTTGCAACAGATGCTGAGGAATCCTCTCCTAGTCCTGGTGATCGAACTACTGATGTTCCCTCACATCTCAAGAATCCTGGAACTGACTCGGCTGGACCCAGTGCTACAACAGAATCAACAACAGACTTTCGAAGGCTGCTGGAAATTCTTTTGGATTTGAAGGGTTAGCAATATGTGGAGTGTGAGATCCAGAATCTCCACAAAGCTTTGAAGTCCACTTCAGACTCTCTACACGAGCAGATACACACTCTGAAGCTTCAAGTGCAAGCGACCGCAAAGGGTGAGGATATTCAACAGCTACAGGAGACTCTGAAGAAGTTGGAGGAGACTGTCAAGTCAATGGTGGATTTCCAGATCGTTCGTATCCCCAAATAGCCTTGATTCTTACGCAACTCTTTTTACAACCATTCTTCACTTTTTGCTATGACAAAAAGGGGGAGAGTTTGTGCAGATTTGACTAATCTATCTTTTTGGCTTGGAATCTTTTGATGATTTTGTGCTTGGTATTTTGGACTATGGTACTTTTTGGTTTGGTTTTGGATTGACTTTGGACTGTTTGGATTTGAACTTTTTGACGCTTGCAATAACTTAGTTTGTGATACTAATTACGGCTGGATAGTCATTTTGACTTGTAGGATTAACATGTTTTCTGTGGTTGCAGAATCGATGCTATTCGGGCCTTAATCATCTTTATATATATATATATATATATATATATATATATATATCACGTTTTGCTTAAGTGTTGTTTTGCAGGTCAAAATTATTCAAATCTACAGGAAAGTTTTGTCACCATAAAAAATGAGGAGATTGTTAGAGAAAACTCCATTATTGTTTTGAAGTTGACAAAACATTTCCAAAAGTTCAATCTGAAGACTTACAGACTCAAAAGTTATGATATGAAGAACTCCAGACTCTTTTGACAAAATCTGAAGACCGCAAGACTTTAGTCTAAAAAGTCTGCCCTCACTAACAGTTTCCAAACCGAAGAATGAAGACTTATCTAGATGCGAGATTATCTTCATGGATTTGATCGTATGGTTTTTGGAAGACCTTTTGGCTGAATTTAGCAGTTACTTGATTATTCTTATTGGAACTTACTCCGATATGAAGATCATTTGAAAGGCGAGTAAACTTGGAAGGTTTTACTTATGGAAACCAAAGATCCTGATTGTATGGGCGAACAGGATTGACGGGCTTTCATCACAATCATCTAACGACTCGAAGATCCCCTTGATTGATTCTGTCCAACGGGTAGATTGGAAGAATTCCTTTGGTAAGTGCCAACGGTTATGAAGGCATGAAAGAGTATTTAAGGTGGACTCTTAAGTTGTTCGAGTGTGTGTGTGAAAGAAGAATTCCAAAGTTTGAAGCTCTCAAATTACTTACTGTTTCATTCATTGAAGCTCAAAGTTGTATACAAAAAAGAGAAATACTTAGTGAGACTTTGTGAGAGACTAGTAGAGACTAACCACTGAGAAAGTTGAAGATCACAAGTTGTAAAATCTCTTTTGATTCATAGTGGAATCCGGCCCGGTGGGTGGGTCATCGTCGCGCGGGGAGAGTGGACGTAGGCTTGGTCTAAGCCGAACCACTATAAACCTTGTGTCCTAATTCTCTTTCCTTAAACTCTTTACTTTCATTCGTATATTTGCATATTTATTTAAAGCTGATTATGTTTTTAGTCTATCATCTTCTAAAAGGAAATTATTTTTACTAAGTTTTGCGAAAATTTCAGTTTGCACTAGCCCTTTCACGTCCTTGTTCAACTTTCCAGGGTGATTCAGAATATCACAATCATAGTCCTTTAGGAGTTCCATCTAGCGGCGCTGTCTCATATTCAACTCCTTCTGAGAGAATAGATATTTGAGACTTTGATGGTCAGTGAAGATCTGGAATCTTTCTCCGCACAAGTAATGTCTCCAAATCTTTAAAGCGAAAATGATTGCTGCGAGTTTTAAGTCATGCGTCAGGTAGTTCAGCTCGTGAGGTCTCAACTGACGGGACGTGTATGCAACAACTCTGCCATGCTGCATCAGCACGCAACCCAGTCCTCTGAATGACGCATCACTATAGATCTCGTACCCTCCAGGACTAGATGGTATGGTTAACACGAGTGTGGTAGTCAGCTTTTCCTTAAGCTCTTGGAAACTACACTCGCACTTGTCTGTCCACACAAACTTCTCTTCCTTCTTCAATAGTCGAGTCATAGGCGATGCTAACGCTGAAAACCTTTCCACAAACCGTCTATAATACCCTGCTAAACCTAGAAAACTTCTGATCTCTGTCACGGTTGTCGGTCTTGGCCAATTGATAACTGCTTCGATCTTGGATGGGTCCATAGAGATTCCTTCGTCTGAAATCACGTGACCTAAGAAAGCAACGCGAGTCAACCAAAACTCGCACTTGCTGAACTTGGCGTACAATTCATGATTTCTCAGTGTATGTAGTACCAATCTCAAATGCCCTTCATGCTCCTCTGGACTTCTAGAGTACACCATCATATCATCAAAGAACACGATTACGAATTGATCTAGATATTCATTGAAAACTCGGTTCATCAAATCCATGAAAATAGCTGGAGTGTTTGTCAATCCTATTAGAGAAGAATCCTTATTGTTTTGAAGTTAACAAAACCTTTCCAAATAGTCTAGTCCGAAGGGTTGCAGACTCAAGTGTTATAGTCTGAAGAACTCAAGACTCATCTGTCAAAGTCTGAAGACCGTTAGACTTTAAGCTCAAACTCTGACCTCACTGATAGATTCCAGACCGATGAGAGAAGACTTATTCGGATGCGAGTTTATCTTCAAGGATTCGGTTCGTATGGGTTGTGGAAGATCTTACGGCTGGAGATAGCACCTTGTGATCAATTATTCTTATTGGAATCAATTCGGATAATCAGATCTTTTGAAAGGCAAAGTATACTTGGAATGTTCTACTTATGGAAACCAAGATCCTGATTGTATGGGCGAGCAGGATTGATGGGCTATCATCACATTCCTTAAATGACTCAAGATCTCCTTGATTGATTCTGTCCAACGGGTAGATTGGAGGAACTCTTTTGGAAAGTGCCAACGGTTGTAGAGGCATGGAGGAGTATAGACTCTTAAGTTGTTCGAGTGTGTGCGTGAAAGAAAAATTCCAAAGTCTGAAGCTTTTAGTTCTTTGCTATTTCAATCGTTGAGCTTAACTTGTACTTAAAAGAGAGAACAAACATTTGTGAGGCTTTGATAGAGTGTAGTAGAGTTTCTACACTGTGGAGTCGAGAACGTGAGACTGTAAAATCTCTTTTGATTCATAGTGAAATCCAACCAGTGGGCTGTCAATGCGGGAGAGTGGACGTAGGCTTAATCTAAGCCGAACCACTATAAACCTTGTGTTTCTATTCTCTTTCCCTGAACTCCTTACTTTAATTCGTAGCTTTATATAATTGCTTATAGTCATTTACATCTTCAGTCTATTATCTTCTAAAGACAATTTAACTTATTAAGTTTTGTGAAAATTTCTTTTAACACCTATTCACCCCCCTCTAGGTGTTCTTACTAGCCCTTTCAATTGGTATCAGAGCCTGTGTGCTCATTTTATTGAAGTGTTTTTACTTCTGAGTTAAAGATCTATGGCTAGTATTTTGGCTCCAGATTTGGTTGAAGGCTAGAGCAACACCAAACCTCCTTACTTTGATGGAAAGGAATACCATGTGTGGAAAAACAAGATGAAGGCATTCCTGAGATTGAAAGATTCCCTGGAATGAGATGTGGTAGAAAAAGGAATCATTCCCAAAGCTACATTAACCTTAGAAAAAGGAAATGAAGTTACAGATGCTGGCGAGATGACATAAGCGGACATAACCAAGAGACAAGCTCTTGATGCTAAAGCTATCTACTCCTTAGATTGTGCTTTTTCTCCTACTGAGTATGACGGAATTTCATCTTGTGAAACGGCAAAACAAGTCTAGGACAGGTTGCATGTTACTTATGAAGGAACTGATTGAGTTAAAGAAACAAAAATCAACATACTACTCGGACAGTATGAAGCCTTTAAGATGAAGCCAGGAGAATCCATCACTGACATGTTCAGTCGTTTCACAGAGCTTGTAAATGGTCTAGCATATCATGGACAGCCAATCTCAAGGCAGATGAAAGTCAATAAATTGCTACGTGGACTCTCCAAAGATTGGAATCACATTAAGACTTCAATAAGAGAAACATAGAGGATCATACCTCTGTCAGTAGACGAATTAGTTGGCACACTTCAATTATATGAAGTGGAGCAAATCAATGAAGAAGAAGATCCCAAAGGTAAGAAGTCAATTGCCTTAAAATCTAACGATGACTCTGATGATACAGATTCAGAAGACGACTTGGACAATGAAGAACTTGCACTCATGATAAGGAAGTTCAGGAAGTTGAATAGGAAAGGAAGAAGGGTTAACTGGAAGAAGCAGAGCACTCAGAGATTTTAGAAGAAATCAAATGAAGACAATGAGACAAACAAAGAAGTGATTTGCTTTGAATGCAAGAAAAATGGGCATATCGGACCTAACCGCCCCCGTTGAAAAAAAAAAAAAGAAAGAAAGGAAATACGAGAGAAATTCAAAAAGGCTCTCAAAGCAAAGACATGGAGCGATACCGAATGCCAAGAAAGTGAAGATGAATATGCCAACATATGTCTAATGGTAAATTCAGAATTAGACTCAGACTCTGAAACAAATTCAAACTCAGACTCAGATGAGCAAATCGAGGTTAGTAATTTTAAAATTCCTACTAAAGTCTCAAAGTATATAGATGAACTCTGTCTTAGTCTCAAAACATTTCTTAAAAGGATTTCCGAGCTAAAAAGGGAGAATTCTAAACTGAAGCAACAGGAAGTTTCTTGGAAAGAAAAGTTTGAAAATCTAAACAAAAGTTTTGATGATTTAAAGGAAAATGCAGATTCTCTTTCGAAGGAGAATATTTTCTTGAAAGAAGACATTTCAAATAAATCAAAGAGTTTTTCGAAAGGATCTGAGAAGTTAGAAAAGATTCTTTCTGTGTAAAGACCCTATTTTAACAAATCTGGTTTGGGTATGACACCAGAAACTATTCATTTAATTGATTTCCCAAAAGTAAAGGAAAGAATCAAACAAAGACCTACAAAAACACTTTACGAAAATCATTGTCAAAGAGGTTTTGTAAAACCTGTTGGGCGAAGTGCTCTCAAATGTTCAAAGTGTAACAGCTTAGAACATTTCGAGGAAGAATGTCCTAAAGTTTGGAGATTTGTTAAGAATGATTGGGCAAAGACTGTGTTTAAAACTAACTCTTCTGAACTCAAGAAAATCTGGGTACCAAAGAAAGTTTGAGTTCTTTTTGTAATTGCAGGTCACTATCAAGAAAAAGATCAAGTGTTATTTGGATAGTGGCTGTTTGAGACACATGACTAGAGATTCAAGTTGTTTCATTAAGCTTGTGCAAATAAATGGTGGAAAAGTTTCCTTTGGTGGAAATAGCAAAGGAAGAATCGTTGGATGTGGAGCTGTGAAAATTGGAAGTCTTACAATCAACAATGTCTCATTGGTGGAAGGTTTGAATTACAATCTACTCAGCATTAGTCAACTGTGCGACACTAGATTCAAAATCAATTTCCAAGAGGGAATTTGTTCGGGAACTAGTAAAGATTTTTCTAAATCTTTCACTGGATGAAGACATTGGAATACTTATCTTCTGGATATGGAACTAGAAAGTTCTCAATGTCTAATATCCATTCAAGATGAAGCAAATCTTTGGCATCGAAAGCTTGGCCATGTCAATATGAAACAGATTGCCAAGATCTCTTCTAAGAAACTCGTTTGTGGTCTTCCTAGTTTGACTTATCAAAAGTCTGATCTATGTACACCATGTGTTTTGGGAAAACATGTTAGAAGTTCTTTTAAGCCTATAAATCAAGTTTCTACTAATCGTGTTTTGCAGCTTCTACATATGGATCTCTTTGGACCAACTAGAACTCAAAGCATTGGTGGAAAGAGATACTGCCTAGTAATCGTGGATGATTATTCTCGATTTACTTGGGTTTACTTCCTGGCAAGTAAGTTTGAAACCTTTTCTCACTTTTCAAAGTTTGCTAAGAAAGTTCAAAATGAGAAAGGTTATGTTATTTCAAGCATACGGACAGATCATGGAGGTAAGTTTGAAAATCAAGACTTTGCTAAATTTTGTGATGAATCTGGTTTCCAGCATGTTTTCTCTTCTCCATACACTCCAGAACAAAATGAAGTTGTGGAAAGAAAGAATAGATCTTTGTAGAAGATGGCAAGAACCCTTTTAATTGAAAGTAATATTTCTTCTCGTTTTTGGGCTGAAGCAGTTTCTACGGCTTGTTATATTATTAACAGAGTATTTTTAAGGCCAATTCTAGAGAAAACTCCTTATGAAGTATTTAAAGGGAAAAAGCCAAATGTTTCTTATTTTCATGTGTTTGGTTGTAAGTGTTTTGTCTTGAAAAATGCAAATGATCGAATTGGTAAGTTTGACGAAAAATCAGACGAATGAATTTTCCTTGGCTACTCAACTTCAAGCAAAGCCTAGAAAATATTCAACAATAAGACTCAATCTATGGAAGAATCTATGAACATCAAATTCCAAAACTTTATGCAGAATCAACTGAATTAGACTCAACTTGAAGAATCTGAACTTGCTCCAGACCTTACAAAGTCTACCTCCCCTGAAGTCGTTCAGACTTCTGAAGATCAACAACGAACAGAAGTTGTAGATTCAACTGAAGTAGAAGATTAGCAGACTATCATACCAACCAGTAACTGGAAGCATAAGTCTAGTCATCCCAAAGAACTCATCATCGGCAACATTGATGAAGGGATTCGCACCAGATCCAAAAGGCAAGAAGAGTCTAGCGCTCTAGCACTTATTTCTAAGATAGAACCCAAAAGCATAGAAGAAGCCTTAGCTGACGAAAGCTGGATTGAAGCTATGCAAGAAGAGCTTAGACAATTCAGCATCAACGATGTTTGGGAGCTAATTCCTAAACCAAAAGGCAAATCTATTATTGGAGCTAAATGGGTTTTCAGGAACAAAATGAACGAGAAAGGAAAAGTGGTCAGAAACAAAGCAAGACTCGTGGCCAAAGGATATACGCAAGAAGAAGGGATAGACTATGATGAGACCTGCACCTAGTAGCAAGGTTAGAAGTAATTAGATTATTACTTGCTTTTGCTTGCTATAAAAATTTCAGGTTATTCCAGATGGACGTCAAAAGTGCATTCCTAAATGGATTTATCCAAGAAGAAGTCTATGTGGAACAATCACCTGGATTTGAAGATCCAAAAAGACCAGAGTCAATTTTCAGACTGAAAAAGCCCTATATGGATTAAAGCTAGCGCCTCGAGCTTGGTATGACGGGTTAAGTAAATTTCTAATTCAAAGTGGTTTTGTTAAAGGAAAGGTGAATACTACATTGTTTATTAAAAAGGAAGATAAAGATTTTCTACTCGTTCAAATTTATGTTGATGATATTATCTTTGGATCATCTAATGAAAATTTGTGCAAGAAATTTTCTAAGTCTATGTAGGATGAATTTGAGATAAGCATGATGGGTGAATTATCTTTCTTTCTTGGATTACAGGTGAAACAATCGAAGGAAGGAATTTTCATTCACCAAGAAAAATATGCAAAAGACCTCATCAAGAAGTTCGGATTGGAGAATTGCAAAAAGACTAATATACCAATGTCAAGCTCTTCGAAGCTGGACAAAGACGAAGGAGGAAAGAAAGTTGACCAGAAGCTCTATAGGAGTATTATTGGTTCACTTCTTTATCTTATTACTTCTAGACCTGACATTTTGTTTAGTGTTTGCATTTGTGCTAGATTTCAATCAAATCCCAAAGAATCTCATCTAAGTGCCGCAAAACGCATCATCAAATACGTTGCAACTACTTCAAAATTAGGTCTGTGGTATCCAAAAGAGGGAGGCTTTACTCTCCTTGGATATTTAGATGCAGATTTAGCAAGTTGCAAAGTCGATAGAAAGAGTATTTATGGTACTTGTCAATTGTTGGGTAACAGGACAGTATCTTGGTTCTCAAGGAAATAGAGTATTGTAGCTCTTTCAATAGCAAAAGCGGAGTATGTGGCTCTTGGAAGCTGTTGCTCTCAAATCTTATGGATAAAGCAACAGCTGAGAGACTTTGGAATCAAAGACTCATGCACCAAGATCAAATGCAACAACACCAGTGCAATCAATCTCACAAAGAATCCAATTCTTCATTCAAGAGCAAAGCATATAGAAATTTGACATCATTTCATTAGAGATCTTGTTCAGAATGGAGAAGTTATGATACAGTTCATTGACTCGAAGAATCAGTTGACAGACATATTTACAAAGCCACTGGAGAAAAGTCTATTTGAGTCTATTCGTACCAAACTGAACATTATATCTTTTATCAGTTAAAGTCTGAAGATGATCAGACTCAGAACAACCACAAGTGGCTACTATAAGTTAATTCTGTGTTAGTAATTTAATTTCTGGGTGAAAATTTGAAAATGTACGTTTACTTTTTGAATCGTTACTTACTTATTTTATTTTTAGCAATGATCTTTTTAATTTTGAATTTATGACAGTTTTTCATTTTCAAAAATGCAGTTTTTACTTTTTCTTTAATGACGATCCGTATGCCCCGTTTCGTCTGCTTTATATATTGTAGATTTTCTTCTTCTTCGTTTTCACACAAACCCTAGAATACAGAACTCCATTTTCTCTCACTTTCTCTGTAGTTTATTCCAAAAAGATTTCACCTTTTTTCACGATCGAGTTCGAGAAATCCCTCAAAGAAAGTGACAATGTCTTCGCAAAGAAAGTCTTCTAAAATTGCGAGCAGGGGACCACAGCATATGCGTGAGGGTCCTACACACTTTGATCTGACTGAGGAAGAAGACTCTCCATAACAGCAGCAACAAAGTCAACAACAACATTCTCAACAGCGTCAAGCAACACAAGATCCTCCTCAAGTAGAAGAAGAGATCATTGAAAATGTTGAACCTATAAGATCACAAAAACCCCAATTTTTGTTTAGACTCTACTTAAACTTAAAGATGGGAGGTTCTGCAATGACTTTTGATCGATGATTTTTTGAAATCAAATGGTTACAAGAACGAAACTTTCTTCTTGAATACCATGGAAAGGTTAGGCATTGTGCCTAAAGGTTTTGCAGCAATGACTTTTGCGAATTTTCCAAGTGATCCATGGTTTGGATCATTTAATCAGCCTGAGGGGAAAGATGACGATGAAAGGATGTTCTTAAATTTTCAGCCTAGGATGGGCGTAGCTGCAAATGTTCGTGGTGAAAGGACGGATCTTTTTCATTCTAAGGACCACAAGAGAACTTATTCTAAACTGCTAAAGCGAGGGTGATGAACCCTAGTAGTGTCAATTTTGATTTTCTTTACTCGTTGAAAGTGAAACTGAGGGAGAAGTTTGCACTCCTTCAACTTGAACGTTTTTGCTCTGAGATGACTGTTGCTTACCTAGAACTTACAGCTTACTTCTATTCAAATCTATCTTTTTTAGATGCGAATAGATTTTCCTTTAGTGTTAGAGACAAAGATTTTGTGGTCAATGTGGACACTCTAGCTGATGTGATTGGGGTGGAAAGAGGGAGTTTACAACCAATTAGTGTGTTTGTTGCTCACGCTACTTTGGAGCTTGTTCGGGATAGAATTGCTGAAGGCAGGATTTCTTACTCCAGAATGAATGCATCCAATATCTTGCTTCACAAGATTGTGATTAATTGTCTCAGACCCAAATCCACATCAAAGACTGATGTCTCAAACTCTGAAGCGAAGCTGATGTTTGCGATCAACATCGGATTTAAGTTCTCTCTGCCTCATACCATTCTTATGCACATGTATAGGACAGTGGTGAAGGACAAGGGACAACTCCCTTATTCTGATCTTGTTACTCGATTATTCGACATTTCAACATTCAGCCTCCCAAGATTCTGTGCTCGAACCATTGCTCCAATGGTAGTGGGACTGAAGATGATTTCCAAGATGCGTCTGAAGGAGCTGAACAAATTTTTGGAGAGCATTAAGGTGAAGTCCCCTGTCAAGGCAAGACAAGACTCTGCAGCAGGAAGAAGGAAAGGCAAAGAGCCCATGACTGAACCAATTAAGAAGAGGAGAGCACTCATATTGCAGGATGAAGAAGATGAGGATGACATCACTCTCTCCGCTTTTGCCTTAAAGAATTTACAGAGTTTTGTTAGCTTTCCAGAGACAGAGGATTGAGAGAACAGAGAAAGAGAAGAGACAGAGCAGAGAGATGAAGAAAGAGAAGCGATGAGGACAGAGGAAGAGGAAGGAAGAACAGAGGAAAAAGAGAGAGGAAGAGAACAAGAAGAAGAAGAGGGTCATGATGATTCTCATGCAGAAGAAGAAGGACAACATCACATTGATGCTGAAGAAGCAAGAACAGGAAGAAGAGTACTTTTCTCCACCCAAAGGCATAGAAACAGGGAGAGTTGCTGATAAAAGAGGTATTTCTTTACTTGCTTTTACTAGTGATAATGTTAGTCATTCTCCTGCCAATCTAGAGGATGTGTATGCCTCTCAATTTCCTGAAGATGGTAATGAGGCTTCATCTCCAAGTCTGGATGTTCCTGCTGAGGTTCCATCATCTGTTAACACTCCTCAAACTACACGTGCTAAAGTGAGTATTCAAATCGACAATACAGCAGATTTTAAGAGACTGCTCGAGCTTCTTGTGGAGATCAAAGCTCAGCTTTATGGATTGGAGTGTGAATTTCAGAACATACAATCAGCTCATCAAGCCATTTCAGTTTCTTTGCACGATCAGGTACAAGCCCTTAAGCTTCAAGTTCAAGCTACTGCAAAGGGTGAAGATATTTAGCAACTGAAGGAGGACCTGAGGAAGCTGGAGGAGACTGTCAAGTCTATGGGGGATTTCCAGATTGTTCGCATCCCCAAACAGCCATGATTTTATCCAAACTTCTTTTTAATTTTCTCCATTTTTTTGCTGTTGACAAAAAGGGGGAGAAAGTTTGTGTGCAGATTTGATTTGATCTTTGATTTGATCTTTTGATGACTTTTTGCTTGATTTGACTTTGGTTTGATTTTGATGATTTTGGACTGACTGGTGATTTTATTTGGTTTGACTTTTGACTTGCAGCAACTATGTCTGTGATTTTAATTATGGATGGATAGGTTTTATTATGCAGGACTAATGTGTTTTATGTGGTTACAGAATCAATACTATCCAGATTCTAATTAATTTATCTTTATAAGACATCACAATTTGTTTAAGTGTTGCAGGTTAAAATTTTACAAATCTGCCGGAAAGTTTTGTCACCATCAAAAAGGGGGAGATTGTTAGAGAAGACTCCTTATTGTTTTGAAGCTAACAAAACCTTTCCAAATAGTCTAGTCTGAAGGGTTACAGACTCAAGTGTTGTAGTATGAAAAACTCAAGACTCATCTATCAAAGTCTGAAGACCGTTAGACTTTAAGCTCAAACTTTGACCTCACTGACAGATTCCAGACCGACGAGAGAAGACTTATCCGGATGCGAGTTTATCTTCAAGGATTCGGTTCGTACGGTTTATGGAAGATCTTACGGCTGGAGATAGCACCTTATGATCAATTATTCTTATTGGAATCAATTTGGATAATCAAATCTTTTGAAAGGCGAAGTATACTTGGAAGGTTTTACTTATGGAAACCAAGATCCTAATTGTATGGGCAAATAGGATTGATGGGCTATCATCACATTCCTTAAATAACTCGAGATCTCCTTGATTAATTCTGTCCAACGGGTAGATTGGAGGAACTCATTTGGAAAGTGCCAACGGTTGTAGAGGCATGGAGGAGTATATAAGGAAGACTCTCAAGTTGTTCGAATGTGTGCGTGAAAGAAAAATTCCAAAATCTGAAGCTCTTAGTTCTTTGCTATTTCAATCGTTGAGCTTAACTTGTACTCAAAAGAGAGAACAAACATTTGTGAGACTTTGAAAGAGTGTAGTAGAGTTTTTACATTGTGAAGTCGAGGACGTGAGACCTGTAAAATCTCTTTTGATTCGGTGAAATCCAGCCAGGTGGGGCATCGGTGCGAGAGAATGGACGTAGGCTTAATCTAAGCTGAACCACTATAAACCTTGTGTTTTTATTCTCTTTCCCTGAACTCCTTACTTTAATTCGTAGCTTTATATAATTGCTTATAGTCGTTTACATCTTCAGTCTATTATCTTCTAAAGACAATTTAATTTATTAAGTCTTGCGAAAATTTCTTTTAACACCTATTCACCCCTCTCTAGGTGTTCTTATTAGCCCTTTCAAGTCCGAACGAGATTACAGTGAACTCATAATGGCCGTATCGAGTACGAAACGTTGACTTCAGTATATCCTCTTTTCTGATCCTTAGCTGATGATATCCCGTCCTCAAGTCGATTTTAGAAAATATCGACGCTCCTTGCAACTGATCAAACAAGTCATCGATCCTTGGCAACGGATGCTTGTTCTTGATTGTCACCTGATTGAGTTGACGATAGTCGATGCACAAGCGCAACGAACCATCCTTCCTCTTTACGAATAGAACTGGTGCTCCCCAAGGTGATGCACTGGGACGTATGAATCCCTTATCCAACAATTCTTGCATCTGCACCTTCAGTTCTTTCAAGTTTGACAACGCCATCCGGTAAGGAGCCTTAGAAACTGGCTCTGTCCCGGGGGCTAACTCAATCATGAATTCAATCTCTCTTTCTGGCGGCAGACTTGGCAATTCTTTCGGAAACACATCTGGGAATTCTTGAACCACTGCAATATCTTCTATCTTTAGCTCCTCAACTATCGTATCCACGACAGTCGCCAGGTAACCTTAGCAAGCCCCGTCTAACAAATGGGTTGCCTTGAGCGACGAGATTAAAGTAATCGAGGGTCCTCCTTAACTCCCAATAAACTCGAAGCTCTCACCCTCTATCGGGTTAAACTGAATTGCCTTGCGATAATAGTCTAGCTTAGCTCGTTGCTTGGTGAGCCAGTCCATGCCGATAATCAGGTCAAAGTCATACATGGCTAGGACTATCAAGTCTATCTTCCCCTCTCGCTCACCAATCGCTAACGTGCAACCAGGACAACCCACTGTAGCTAACACCTTATCCTTTAATGGCGTCGATATACTGATCACCGACTCCAACAACTCAGGAATCAATCCTACCAACTTAACATACTGCTCAGCTGTAAATGAATGAGTAGCTCCAGGGTCAAATAAAGCATAAGTAGCGTGGTCGTTCAACGAGACCGTACCTGTGATCACATTAGGTGCATCCTCTGCCTGTCCTCTCGTGATAGCATAGGTCCTTCCTTGAGCTGGAGGTTGGAGTAGTCCACCTTGCTGTGCATTTGGTGGTGGAAGTCCTCGATTCTGATTTATTGGTGGTGGTGGCAACAACTGCGGCGGTCCCATCTGTCTTTTGTGATAGTTCCTGGCTATGTGACCCTGTTGGCCACATACAAAGCAAGCACCCGTCCTCGCTGGACACGGGGTTGTTCCATGCCGTCCTCCACAGGAATGACACACTCTGAACTGGTTCGACGACTTTCCTATTCCATCATTCCTGTTGAGTGGAACAGGATATCTTCCTCCTGTCATTGGTCTCATTCCAAACCGATTGCTATCTCTATTAGAACCAAACCGTGACCCAGATGCGGTGGCTTGTTCGTTCAAATTGTTTTCTATCAGTTGGGCTCGACCGTACAACTCATTATAGTTCTTTATATCAAACGACACTAGCGGATCTTTTAGTTTCGGTCGGAGGCCATCCATAAACCTCATTACTTTCTCCTCGGGGTCCTCTATCAACCTAGGAGCGTACTGTGATAATTCGGCGAACTTCGCCTCGTATTGGTCCACAGTTATTGGACCTTGACAAAGGCGTAGAAACTTCGTCATCTTCAGTCGCTTGGCACAGCTAGAGAAGTACTTGTCATTAAACGCTCTAACGAAGACGTTCCACACTGGAACCACACCTTCTGGGAATACCTCTTCTCTGGTGACCCTCCACCAAGTACTAGCAATCCCCAGCCAGGCTGATATCTTTGGGGGTGACCTCCTTTTCAGTGCACCTCAGCAGTGCAAACGCTTTCTCCAATTCTTGGATCTAGAGGGTTGCAGCCTCGGGATCTCCTGTTCCTGTGAACTTCGGCAGTTGCAATTTTAGGAACTGCTCAACAAGCTTGTGAATGGGTCTCTCAGCAACCATGTTCCCCTGTGGAACCTCAGCAGGTGCGGCAGTGGTTGCGGCTTGATTCTAGGCTTGCTGCCCCATCAAAACTCCAATTGTCTGAAGCACCTGCATGATCCCGTCCATTCTCGGATCACCAGGGGTTGCTACTACAGCACCAACCGGCAGAACCGGCGGCAGTGCTACACCACTTGCGCTGGCCTCAGCCTGCGCTCTACCTCGAGCACCTCGGGCACCGACTCTGGTCGGCGTCCTAGCCCGAGTAACGAGTCCTATCGACCTCTTTCTAGGCATCCTCTGCTCTTGCTCACTCATGATGCAGATTCTTTATAGACACTTGCTTCCAATTCCATTCCAACACCAGGTTAGAATTTGAGTGACTCCCACAAACAAGCTACCAATCAGCTATCACTCACATGCATCAGCAAATTATAAGTGTCTTTTTCTACTAACTATCCCATGACTCATCGCACCTTATCACTCCAAACAGAAACTTCGCTCTGATACCACTTAACGGGGATGTCATGCCCCAACTCTCGAGCGCGTGCCCATTCCTCTCTAGTCAATACAATTGCGACTTCCCAGGACTAGTGGCCAACCCTTTTCATTTTTAGGAAGCACATGCGAAAGCGAAACAAAAATCCCTTGACAACAGACAACATGGGATAGGAAAGCTGGGCAACATTTCACAAAGCACACTTTTATAACCAACTTGGTTCATATACAAAAGAGTCTAGGTAAAAGTCTACAAAATGACCGACTCTCAAAAGAAGCTATCCTACAACATACTAGTAGGACACAGACGCCGATCCTCCAGACTTCACCTCCACAAACTCCAGGCTTTGGTCCTCCACGACCATCATCTAAGGACCTGAAAATGTTTATACAATAACCAGTGAGACAATGTCTCAACAAGTCCACCCACTAAACCCCTATTAGGAAGAAAATACGCCGAGGGTGGCCTGACCACACAATCACTCAATGAGAACAGGGGACTCACCTCGCCTCAGTTCCTTCCTGCACGTCAGCATAGTTCATATATCAAATGCATATAAATAATGCATAGAACAATTGAAACATCTTATCAATTCAATCAATCACAAGCGTCCCGATTATAAGGCCAAACCGTTATGACACGTCCCATACCATGTCACACAGTTTTGTCTCATAATCAAGGACATCTAACTCAATCACCCATGCGTTCCAATTGTTAATATTTGCCCCTTAAGGGTACCACCTACTCATAGGTTCAGTGTCTACTGGCACAGCCAGGTATCGTCTCATCGCCATGTGAGCACGACAACGTCTATATCTTAATAGACGGCTTCCCCAAAGGGGCGTAGGTCCAGAATCTACTACGACTTGAGTCACCTATTCATAAGTTCGGTGTCCTTTTGGCGTAGCCAGGCGTCGTCTCACCTCCGTTGAGCATGGTGACGTCCATATCTTAATAGACGGATTCCCCGAAGGGGCGTAGATCCAGCATCTACTACGACCCGCGATCCAAAGAATGGATATCCCATATAGGGTAATGTCCGGCTTAAAAGCTTGAGACGGGTTCTCATTAACCAACACACGACCAATCAATCTCGGCCCAGGACACCGTGTATTGCACTCAAATGTCTCCAATAAAATAGTGATCCTGTCCTATTTTCTTCATATTAAAAACACCTGATGAAAATAGTCGAGTGTGGGTACACGATCAGATCGAACTCGAAAAATTCATAACCTCTAATTTAAAATCCCACTATTTTATATAGTATATAAAACTATTTTCGGTGTTGAAACCCGACACCCGGGAATTTCTAAATAAATATTGAAATTTCCTAAATTTTGGAATAAATTTCCAAAAATCACATTAGCACTCAATTTGCACAAATTCACATCCAATTGCGGAAGCCAGACACACCATTGCATTCGGCACGAAATTCCAGGTCATCGACTATCCAGGTCTAATTTCCGAAAAATATTTAATAATTAAATAATGGGAAAATGTCACAAATGGTCCCTATACTATTACTTAATATGCAATTTGGTCCACTGAACTATTGATAAATGTCAGATTTGGTCCTGACTTTCGATTGGCACGATTTGGTCGCTTGAACTATTGATAAATGTCCGATTTAGTCCCCGTTACTATTTTTTAATTTTTTTAATTTTTTTTTTTAAATTTTTTATAAAAATTTTTAATTTTAATTTTTTGCTTCTTCTCTCTTCCCTCCGCCGGCTCCAGTGGAGGGAAGAGAGAAGAATAAAAAAAAAAAATTAAATAAAAATTAAATAAAAAAGGAAAAACGGTAATGAAGGGACTAAATCGGACATTTATCAATAAGTGAGGGCCAAATGGCGTTCAAGATCAGAGTGACCAAATCGACATTTATCAATAGTCGAATACCAAATCGATAGTTTAGGGACCAAAAGTGCCGATCGAAAGTTCAGGGACCAAATTGCACATTAAATAATAATATAGGGACCATTTGTGACATTTTCCCTTAAATAATTATCAAAATTAATTAAATAATTCAATTAAATGCCAAAATTGCTAACCTAGGCCGGAATTGCATAATTAAATACCGAGACGGGCCCGAAAATTCCCGAACCAATCTAGATAATTAATACAACCTATCTAGGCCTTAATTAATCCAACATAACAACCTAACATGCAAAACTAGATATTTAAATAACTAATCTAATCTAACTAACCACCTAAACCTTAATTAAATTAATCTAATTACCCTCTAAGTATAATTAACTTACTAATCAAAGTTTAGTGAGATAACTCACTTGATTCGAGATCCGCTCAGATCAAAACGACGGGGTCGCGACGGCGAGCAATACTCTCCAAAGCGACGATGTCAATGGGGCACGGATCGGGCCCAAAAATTGGTCCGCAAGCTCGCTGCTCAAGCTAAGAAAATCAACTCAGAAGCTGCTGGTTCGGGGCTGCAACTGCGGAGATGTCGGGCTTGAGGGCTCTGCGGCTTCGTGCGAGGATGGCTTCTCGCAGATGAGCTGGGGTCAACACTAGCTTTTGGTGTGTTTTGCTGTTGACTGGCGCGAAGACTGCTGGAAAACTGAAGTGGAGGAGTGCTGGTTTCTTCGGTGGCGCTGCTGGGCGGTGGAGGCTTCGTGCAGAAGGTCGCGTGGACTTTGGTCAACAGAAGGGCTTCAATTGCCGATGGTTGACCAAGGGATGCTGGATTACGAACAAGTGGCGTGGATGAGGGGAATTCGGTGGATGGGCAGCTTCAAACGAAGAACAATTGATAGGAAATGAAGGAAAGCAAACCAGAAGTAAAGAGGGAGAGGGGTTCGTTTGATTTGTGAGGGAGAGAGTTCGAAGCAAAAGGGAGAGGACGGCGGCAGAGGTGTGCAATGGAAGATTTGAAGAAACAAAGAAAAAAGTCAATAAAGCTTATCCCAATTCTTAATTGCTTGGTCCCCCAATTGGCCCTCAAACTTATCCCAATGTCTCTTAATACTTTCTTGCATAAAATCCATCAATTAATCCAATTCTTGAAGCCAAAAATGCACCCCTTTTCCTAGCTCCGAATTTCACACTTTGGTCTTCAATTTCTTTGCAATTCTCTCCAATTCGACGTCCGATTTTGCCAAGGAAAAAGCCCACATAATTCTACAAGTCCCTTTCGCCAAATAGCTTGGTTTGCAAGTCGAAAATCCCTTCATTGGCCGTCTGAATTTCCGTTCATTTTCCGAAACGTCCAGAAACGAATTTCCGTAAAAATCTCGGAATCACCGAAAATTCTTCGAATGATGAGTAGACATTCCCAAAATAAGTCGTGACATGACAGAACTTTCAATTTCTGAAATCGGGTTCAAATTTGCGGTTATTTTCAATCTGACGCGATTTTAGCGTGACCTAACCTACTAAGTAGTTTTTAGGCATTTTTAGTGCAATTGACCCACGGTCGATTATTTTCGAACCACAATGTACATCTTTGACACATTGGCGACTCTCGGTTGTCATGAAAATCTCGAGGTTTCAATTACGGACACAGGGTACCCAAAACGATAGAAAATCGGTCTAGTGCCGATCAACGAGAAGTTTGCAATCAGGTGAAATCACCCTCACTGAATCACACACCTCAGTCGAATTGACCTATCTCCAGTCTCTGATTGATTTTTAATTGTGTCGTCATGACCTTTGCAAATTAGCACGGTCGAGTAGTCGATTCCTGGTCGAATTCTCAAGTCTATTGCGTTAAAATCCCTTAATGACTTCCCCAGATAGTCTAGTTATCTAACGAGTGATCAGCTCAGAGAATAGCACTATCGGCGCGTCGATAAAAAGCCCGATTTATTCAATTGAAATCAGATTTGAAAAATCAGGATGTCATAGTGGTAGCTTCTTTGGCAACTAAGGAGGCATCACCTCTTTGAATGCGTTGAGGATGTGGGTTACCTCCGTCAAGACTTCGCTCCCTTTGCCCTTGTCGTCCTCCGGCTTCAAGGTCGCTAGGATGGTTACCTCACCCTTCTTCGCTCCCTTGGTGGGTTGCATTGCAAGATCATTCTTCGATCGCGGTCCCACTCACGATGGACTGGGATCACGCATTGACAATGCTTGTCCAACACGCATATACACTTGGCAAATGGTACTACAACCGCATGGATTCTATCTAGGAATTTTATCCCAATGACAAAGTCGTAGTCGTCAAGGGGAATTACCTCTAGGGTCTCCTTGCTCTTCCATGGCTCGAGTTGTAGCTCCACGTCCTTTGCGACACTGATTGCAGGGACCTCCTTGGAGTTCACCGTCTTAAGCCACCCAGCTCCCTTCTCAACCCGTAGATTTAGTTTCTTCGCGGCCTCCTTCGAGATGAATAGATCGGATGCTCCCGTATCCATGAGTGCACTCATCGTGGTCTCTCCGATCTTCAAGTCCGCGAACATCAGTCCTCTAGGCTCTTTCGCCTTCTTGGACTTGATCGTGCTAAGGATTCGCAGCGAACCCAACTGCAATTCTTCCTTAGGCTCCTCTTCCTTGCATAGGGCGGCCAGCTTGGCCTTATTCGGGCAATCCCACACCATATGTGGACCATCACAAAAGAAACACTTGTAAGAGTGTACCTTCCTTTGTCCTCCTCCGCTCGATTCCGCATGAGCCTTGTGAGGACTAGCCGGTGGTCTACCTCCAGTCGGGCAGTTGTATCTCCCTCGATCTCCCCCACCAGTGGCTTTATCCCTCGGACGAGAGTCCGATCGGGATGTGGAAGGCGCCTTATATTCCATGAGCAATTCGGCCACGGTCATAGCCATTGTGAGATCTCCCACGTTGAACCGCTTCAACTCTTGCTTGGTCCATGGCTTGAGACCACTCATGAACTAGTAGTACGCTTCCGTCTTGTTCATCAAAGGGATTTGGAGTAGCAACTCCGAAAACCGCTTGATGTAGTCGCGCACACCACCCTTTTGCTCAAGACGCTTTAGCTCATCACGAGCTTCTTCCTCCGCATAATCGGGATAGTAGTTCCGTCGGAACTCCTCAATGAATCTACCCCAGGTCAAGATAAGATCCCCACACCTATCATCCGACCGCCGCCGCCCCCGCCGCAACAATGCATTATCGGCTAAGTACATAGATGCAGTGTTTACCCGTGATTGGTCGTCGTTGATCCCTATGGCTTGGAAGTACCGCTCCATATACCAGAGGAAATTGTCCACGTCTTTGGCCACCCGCGAGCCTCGAAATTCCTTTGGCTTGGGTGCGTTTGTTTGTGGACCTTGCACAGTGATCACCCCGTTCACGCATGCTGCTTCCGATTCGGCAAGCTTCCCCTTTAGTTCGGCTATCTCCGTGCGCATAGCCGCCATCATAGCCTCCAGGGATTCATCCCGTTGTGCGAGTTCTTCCCTTAGGGTCCCTAGAAACTCGTGTCGGAGCTCCCCCATGCCGATCTTTAGCTCTTGCACCTTAGCTACGAGTTCCTCCCTTCCGGCGTCTACTCCATCTAGAGTCTAGGTTAGGTCATCGACCGATCCTTGGACATCGATGACGAACAACTATAGCGACATCGATGACGAACAACTCTAGCTTCGTCATCCGATGCGCAAGGTCCCCCATTGGATCCCTTGAACTCAAACCACCACGGCTCTTCTTTCCCTTGGCAGTGCCCTTCTCGGCGTTCCTCCCACGATCAACGCAGTCACAACCCATGGCAAGTGCCTCATCGGATCGTGGATCAGCCATTGCGCTTGGAATGAACTTGCTCTGATACCACTTGTCACGGGCCGATCGATCTAGCTTTCCCTTGCCCGTGCGGCCTTAGGATTTCTCCCAAGCAGCCTTTCACACACTCAACTCACAAGGATATTTAGAGAGAGAAACTCTAGAGAGAGAAGCTCTGGATTGTATTACTTGTGAATGAGATTAGTACAATGAGGGAGATGAGACCCCTATATATTCAAATACAAGGCAAACCGTATCCGTAAATCTCTCCTCGATCTAACGGTGGAGATTGCATCTCCCCAACTACCAACTACCCGCATTTATTACATACGAATACAATTACCGTATGGCCCGTCCCCAGGAGTATTCTAGAAGACTCGAGAAAACCTTAGGACTCGGGGATACAAGTCGAGGGTCGCTTGATCCACGGATGTGTCACGGCCATCCCTTAGAACCCTCTTGGATCAGCCTTCTTTCGGTACGTGACATATAGCTTAAAGAAAAGCAAATGGTAATCCTGCATGGACTACCTCTGGTCAGCAGCAGCGATTCTCAGTTGCTCATCCAAATCCGTTGATACTAGGTATTGCACACCTTCTGATGGGAGCAATTCTTCTTTGAAATATACAATGTTTTGTTTGGCGAGGGACTGCATAAGGTTGGCACCCTTTGTTATAGTATTTGCGACTTCAGAGGCCAAAAGTAATATAGCCAACCCTTCTATTCTACTTATTGACACGAAACTGCTATTCCTGTTCAAATTTGTCATGCTACCACCAATTGCATCCAGAACTTCAACTGCCTTGGCTAAAATGCCGACTTCCTTGTCCTATCCGACAAACAAACTACATTAAACAACAAAATTAACAGGTCCTTCGAATCTTTGAAAGGAACGCTGTGCCATAGCCTGGCATCATCAATACCTAAAGGGAATAACCAGACTGTCCACATCAAAATCACTAGAAAATCTTGAGGGATGCCCTTAGGGCACTTTCTAAGCTACAAGATGTGCTTTCGAAATGTAGAATGCTCTGATACCAAATGGAAATTTGTAGACCAGTCCCATCTTATCTAAAGACATAAGCTTTTACTATGGAAATCCTCTTGACGCTCTGCAAAAGAGAACTGCTAGAGGAAAAAACACCACACAACAATTAGGGGGAAAAACCTAGAGAGAATTATATTAGTAGAGAAAAGAAAAGAGAACAGGGATTCTGGAGAAGGTGATTGACGTATATGTACAGTATTGAGTAGACTTATATTGAAACCTCAAAGCACAAGGACAGCAGCTAGAAGTCGTCGGAAATATTACAGGCCAGAAATGCAGGGAGAACGTATCAGTAACATGTACATCCATATTAATGCTTGTCTTCTTTATTCATCTCAGGCTGCGGAGGCTGCAGGGCCGGTTCGGGGGCTTTTGGGGGTTGTGCAGGTGCTAGAGCCGGAGCTGGAGCGCAGGGCGGCTTGGCAGGTTCTTTCGGCTCTTTGGGCGTCTCAGGCTCCTTTGATTTCTCAGTTTCCTTGGGCTTCTCAGGCTCCTTAGGCTTCTCAGGTTTCTTCTCAGGCTCCTTCGGCTTCTCCGTGGGTTTCTTTTCAGGCTCCTTCGGCTTCTCCAGTTCCTTGGGTTTCTCGGGCTTCTTTTCCAGCTCCTTGGGCTTCTCCAGCTTCTTCTTGGGCTCATTGGGCCCATTTAGTTTGGCTTGGGGGAAATGCCTCGGAAAAATGCAACTGATAAAGGGGTTTTAGAAATGTACCGTTTGGTAAATTTTAACTTCAGATTGCATTTAAAAATAGCTTTGGGCCTAACACGGCCGTTGGGCTTTTTGCGCAGGATCTCGATAGCCAAAACTGTCTCGCCGCCCACGCAGCTGATCATTTGCCGGATCTTCTCTGGGCTGCAGCACACCACGGCGATCAACACTTGGTTCTGCTTCTCATTGTATATCTGTTCTCGGATTTCTTGTTCACAAATCCATTCATAGCAAACTCAGTTCAATGAAATCCACAGAATGCAATAGCAATCACTCATAAAGAATTGATAACAACTTGAAACTAAAAACAGGGTGAAGAAAAAGAAAAAAAACAGAGAGAGAGAGAGAGAGAGAGAGACTAACGGGGAAATCTACAGAAGATTTTCACGATCTTCTTGTAGCAGCGAAAGCAATTGAGATCCACCTTTACCAACATCATGGTCACCTGCAACAACAATAAAAAACAACGCAAAAAAAATCGATAAAACTGACGCAAATCAAATGAAATGCTTGAGGTTTTCCTCTTCACAGTCGTCTGCAGAGCAAGCAATCGGGTGAGAAATGCAAAGCACAGGCAAAAGATTAACCAAGAACAGAGAGATGAAGGGAAGGGAAATGAAGCTGCCGGGCATTGAGAGAGATGAGGTGGAGGGAAAGAGGAGGAGGAGGAGGAGGGGCTGACCTTATCCACCACGGCTGCGGGGGGGACAAGATCTGGAGAGCTCTCGAAAAGCTCTACCTGTTCTTCGGCAATCGGGTTCGCTTTTCCCGCTGAACCATTCCTTCCCCCGGGATTCTCGTCCTGCGACTCCTCCACAGCTCCTCTGTCCCTGTCACACGAGATCGAGACGAAACGTGAACTTCCAAAAGAGAATCCACGATTTTAAGCAGAGTTCGGGACGGATGACCAGGTTTCTAGCGACTGGACTTGCAACGACGACCCAGAAGGGACTGTACCTGGACCGATCCAGCAATTGCAGCTTGTCGAATCTACTGATGACGCCCACCCAACCGCAACAGACGGTAGCAGTAGCCTCCGACGGCAAGCCTGGGGGAGAGTTGAGGAAATTATCGTCGGGCGAAGGCATGAAGGGCTGCCGCGAGCCTGGGTGGGGAGGGAGAGAGAGAAACCCCATCGAGAAGTGGAGAGGGAGACGGGGACTCTGGATGAACCGAGGGAGACGGAGATCGTTCGTTCCTGGCTTGGCTTTTGAAGTTCCAAGTCGACGGAGAGCTTTTACCCTCCGTCGTGAGCTTGTCTTGGAAGGAAACTTCCCCCTGGCCCCCGGCGTACAAAAGATTCCTTTCGAAAAGTCCCGATTGGCGGCCCGCCAGCTGTTGACCCTCCGTAGCCGCGTTGCCGTCAACAAGTCCCGATTTTATTAGACAAAGATTTCTTTCGAAAAGTCATGCGAAAATATAGAAAATACATGATCATTCGATAATTCACATCGATACTTCAAAACTGAACGAGATTCATTAATCGTGGCATTACTTTCCGCGCGTCTTTCTTGACAGTATGACGTTGGTGCGAGTCTCCTCAGACCAAGGTTCATCTCAAAAAGTTACGCGGACCATGATTAAAAAGAAAAAGGATCACCCCAAAAGGATGTCGATGAGTTATTTCTCTCTTGAAGTTTTGCCTTCTCATACTTTGTACAACCGGACAAATAGCTGGAGGCGAATTTTTAATAGCTCGACTTCTCTAATGAAATCCATTAAGTGACTGTCTAATGAAATTTTCCCGATTATGTTTAAACCAACATGACAACTTCGAAATGATCTTTCCAAAATGTACATGTTTTCAAAATTACCAACAAAGTGTTGGCCTAAATAGGAAAAGAGTTTGCTCCTCTCGTTACGGTCTTCAGTTCAATCCTTGTTGGGAGGACCTCAAGTGTAAAGTACTATCTGAGCCTTGTTGATATGGAGGAGTAAACCCTTGGACTACGTTTGGTAGTTAGGATAAAAGTTAGGATATGATAAATTTATCCTATCTCGTGTTTGACCGCTGTCCAATATAGAATAAAATTGAATATAAGAAAGAAGTAACATGAATAAAAATATCATATCTCGTGTTTTATTCTATAATGTATATTCTATATATAAATTACTATTTATATTTGTTCTATATTTTAGGTATATGAGTATAATTTATGATTTAATAAAATTATTTTAAGCAATGATAGAAGGGCATGTAACCGAATTAAAAAGAAAAGAAATTTAAAAGAGAGTTAAAGATAATATAAAATAAATAAATAAGCATAAAGTAGAAGAACCCATATTTCAAATAACAAAACTTGAAAATCATCTTTCTAATTGTTGAAGAATAAGGGGGCAATGAGATTTTTAAAAAAAAAAAAAAAAAGAAAAAGAAAAGGAAACCCTCTACACTCTTAATCTCCTTCTTCTTCGTACCCATAATTCATACTAAAGTTTCAAGACTTTTTTGTAATTCTTTGATTTATGTTAAAACTCCACGAGATGGTGAGAGAGTCAAAACTCCTTCTCATCCGTAACCCTTTGGTCCTATAATAGGAGATTGATGCTTCTTAGTCTTATCAGTTCCCACCAATCCTAATCTTTTCACAGGAAAAGAACTGTCCTTTGTCTTTTCAAAGGAAAAAAGGGAAGTAATTGGGGCGAGTGATTGATGTCAAGTGGTGGACCTAAGGTGCTTCTTTTTCATGATGCCTTTTTAAGACGTGTGAGGATTTTGCTGTTGTTGGAGATGATCATCGATTAGTTTGACTTAGCTCGGATCTATTTAAAATGAAGATAATAAACGTTCAGTTTGGTTCGAATAGACCCCATCGAGAGTTTGTTGAACTGTTAACAGATTCTGCAATCAGATTGTTGCATTTTTTATTGTTATACCTAGTGCACTAAACTCTTTTTTTTTTTAGAATCTATGCCCAATTACATTATGAGCATACGACGGTGATGTGACAACATCCCGAACACTCCCAATGGTGTATCCACAACAAGAATTGCCCGTATTCCGGTCAACTAGAGAAAAAAATAATTGAAACTCTAGTGTATTGGATGATCCCAAACGAAATTTCTCGATCCGATTACAAAATACATTAATTGACTATCTAATGAAATTTTCTCAATTATATTTAAACCAACATGACAACATCGAAATGATCTTTCAAATATTTAGAAGTTTTCAAATTTACCACCAAAGTTTTTGCCAAAATAGTAAAATAGTTTGCTTCCCTCCTTATAGTCTTCAGTTCGGACCTCAAGTGTAAAGTACTAAATGAGCCTAGTTGATATGGAGGAGTAAACCCTTGGATTACGTTCGGTAGCTAGGATAAAAGTCAGGATATGATAAATTTATCCTATCTCGTGTTTGATCTGTCACGTCTCGATCCTCGGGCACGCACCCATCCCTACTTGGTCGATTAAATAGCGACGTCCCATGACGCATCGCCGACCCATTCATTTTAATACGCATGCGGAAGCATATAGAAAATCCCCAAATAATAAAATAATGGGATAGGAAAGTAGGACTAAAAACTTGAAACCGGAAACAACCACACACTCATATACATTGCAAGTCATTATGCAAATATATACAAGGTCAACTAACAAGTCCGGTTCTACTCAAGCCAGTTCAACAACAAAATCTAAAAATAGGGGTGGGGTTTCAGTCCTCCGCTGAGTCCTCATCTGGATTCTCCTCTTGCTCAATGATCTCTCCTCCTTCCACGTTCTTGCTGGAGCCTACCGCAGAATACTCAGGTGATCCTGGGCCTTCAAGATCAGGAGCCACCGGGTCAATCACCGATCCACCTCTAGGTTCTGCTGTGCCCTTCCCATATACTACTTTCAAAGCATACAAAGGCACCTCAAATTCCAATACCGGGCCCACCCTTCGCCCATCGCTATAATAGCGATACCATGACCGGTATTGATGGGGCACCTTTTGGGGTTTACCCACATCAACCCAGATGATGGATTTCACCATTACATACTCTAATCCTTCGGCATGCCTAGGCATCGGCATGTGGAACTTGTGTTCGGTGATTTCCTCCGGTAAACCAAAACACATGGGAGGAGGTAGAGGTGCTGCCATCTATGGACCTGAAATGTTATCCCACAATGAGGTGAGACGACGTCTCAGTGAGTTCTACCCCCTAAGACTCAATTAAGAAGCCAATACACTCTAAGGCTGCCTAAGCACAACACGAGTCAAAGGACTTACCTTGACCTCAATTCCTCCCTGCAAATCAGTTCAATTTATAAACTTGCAATCAATCAATTCAAATCGACTCATCGATCAATTGACTCAGTCGATTACATGTCATCACGACCTTCCTCTGGTCGGTACATTCAATATTATCTATAAGGTCCTATTAACCAGGACCTCTCACCCAAGGCTGAAAATATATATAGTATAGCTCCCCCAAAGCTGATAGTATAGTATACTATGTATATGCTCGCCCAAAGCTGATACTAGGGTAAACTATTTATATGCTCTCCCAAAGCTGATAATTTAGGGCTCCTAGGCCATTATAGTATACCACTCCCACCATACAATCAATTCATTATTTTTATCATACTCGATAAAATTACTCGTGTGTGGATACACGGTAGGCGCTTAAGCCAAAATACCATAATTTCACTTTTCATTTTCCCACTTCTTTCAGTAGTCCGAAAATAGATTTTTGGCGGTGTAGACCGACGCCCGGTAATTTTCCCAATAATTACCAAAATTTAATTAATTTAGGAATAAATCCAAAAATCACAATTAAATCAATTCAGCACAAATTAAGGCTCAATTAAATAAATAGAGAGTACCACTGCAATCACATTAAAATTCCGGTCACCGAATATCATGGTCTAATTTTCGGAAAATAAATGAATAATTAAATAATTACGAAAATTAATTATTAAATAGCAATAAATCCAACTTAGGCCCGTAATGCCTAATTGGACATCGAAACGGACCCGGAAAAATTCCGAGGTTCGTTCTTTTTAATAAATACTAGAACTTATTTACTTGCTAATTGCCACAACTAACCACCTAACATGCATCAATAAAGCACTAAATTAATTACTCTAATCTAATCTATCCACCTAATCACACTTAATTAAATCTAATCAACCCCTAAACATCTTTAACCTACTAAGCGAGAATTAGTGAGTTAAACTCACTTGTTTCATGATCCGTCCGGTTCAAAACGTTGGGAACACAACGGGACTGACTTCCTTCAAAGCAAGCCTAACTTTCGAGGCCCGGAACCACCTCAAAACGGGCCTTGAAGGTGGCGGGAAACCCACCAACAAACTCTCTGTTTTGGGCTACAAAAGAGAGGAAACTAGGTTGGTTGAGGTGAACTAGATCGGTGGAGGCAACGGCAAGGCAGAGCGGCCAACAACACGAGCTCACGGGGGTCGGAGGGGCTCACGGCGGCTGGCAGGCTGTGAAATGTGAAGCGGCTCTTGGGATAGCGAATAGGCTGGAACGACGGCGTGAGGGAGGCAGAAGAGCACGTGCGCAGGTGGTGGGGCGAAAACGGTGACGGCGGCGTGCGGCTTGCGGTCCGGCAGTGGTGCAGATGATCTAGCTTCTCCTCTGAACTTCCTAGTCTTTGCATGGCACAAACAGGAGGGGAAGTGAGGTGGTCGGCCAACAGATGAGGGAGAGAGAGAGATGAGGGAACAATGGGGCCACTTGGTCACATTTTCCACCAACTTGTCCCCTTGACCAACCTACACCACCCACACCTTCCTTGGCTGCAAATCAGCCACCCATGCACACTCTACAACTCTTGAATTGGTCCAAAATCAATGGCTGAGGGGGGCATACGAATTTACATGGGTTCTCTTCAAATTGGACACTCATTCATGCATAAATCAATCCAAATTGGCCTTAATAAATTCCGTTATCGAGTCAATAATCAAATTGGTATTTTTCCTTACCAATTGAAGCATCTTGCATCCCAATTGCGCGATTAGAAACGGTCCCTGCCTTTTTCTGGACAAAAACGGCCCTAGGACAACTTTTTCCCAAAAAGTCTCAGGTTTCAGAAAAAAAATCTTTTGAGACTGAGTCAACGCTCCTAGAATTAATTATGACATGACAGAACTTTTAATTTCTGAAATCGGACTCAAACTCACGGTTAATTTCAATTCGGCGCGTTTTTAGCGTGACCTAGGCTATCGGGTAACTTTCAGAAATTTTTAGTGCAAATGACCCGTTGTTGATTTTCCTCAAACCACAATGAACCTACTCGATGCATTGGCAGCTATCAGTTGTCGTGAAAATCTTGAGGATTCAAATACGAATACAGGGTACCAAAACAATAGGAAAATCAATCTAGTGCCGGTCGACAATAATTTTCCAATTTAGTGGTGTCATCCACGATTAGCCACACATCTTAGTCGAACCGACCTATTTCTGATCCCTAATCGATTTTTAATTGTGCCATAATGGCCTCTAAAGATGAGCTCGGTCGAATAGCCGATTCCTGGTCGAATTCTCAAGTTTATTGCCTTAAAATTCCTTAATGGCTATCCCATATAGTCTAGTTATCTCGAGAGTGATCAGCTCTAAGAATAGCCCTATAGGTGTATCAATGAAATGCCCGATTTATTCAATAGAAAATAGGATCGAAAATTTGGGATGTCACAACTCTTCCCCTCTTATAAAAATTTCGTCCTCAAAATTTAAGCCTTACAATACTTAAGCAAAAATGTTGGGGTACAAATGTCTCATTGACTCCTTAGTCTCCCACATTACTCCTTCAGTATCGTGGTGTTGCTAGATCACTTTGACCAAGGGGATGGTATTTGTACGCAGAACTTGTTCTTTTCTAACCACGATCTGAACCGGGCTTTCAACGTTGACACTCGGTCATCCACGTCTAATTCTTCAAAATTAAGCACGTGGGTCCGATCAGGCTCATACTTCCTTAACATCAACACATGAAAGACGTCGTGCACTTGCGCCAATCTTGGCGGCAATGCAAGACGATACGCTAAGGTTCCAACTCTCTCGAGAATTTCAAATGGACCTACGTACCTCGAACTCAGTTTTCCTTTCTTTCCGAAGCGCGAAGTTCCCATCATTGGCGACACTTTTAGAAAAACGTGTTCAACTTGGAATTCCAATAATCTCTGGCGCTTATCTGCGTAACTTTTCTATATGCTCTGTGCGGTCTTTAATCTGTTTCTGATCACTGCCATGGCCTCCACTGACTGCTGGACCAACTTTGGGCCTGTAATCTTCCTTTCCCCAACTTCATCCTAACACACTGGTGTTCTGCACACTCTGCCATACAATGCTTCAAAAGGGGCCATTTGGATGCTTTGTTGATAACTATTGTTGTAGACAAATTCCACCAGGTGAAGTTGATCTTCCCAACTTCCTTTGAAGTCATGTACACAAGCTCTCAGCATGTCTTCGAGAGTCTAAATTGTCCTCTTAGACTGGCCATCCATCTGAGGATGATATGCCGTGCTGTACTGAAGCTTGGTACCTAAAGCACTTTGTAAGCTCTTCCAAAAGGCAAAAGTAAACCTCGGGTCTCTATATGAAGTTATCGTAATCGGCACTCCATGCATACGAACTACCTGACACACAAACAGGTCTACGTGCCTATCCAAACTGAGGTCTTTACGTACTGCAATGAAGTGAGCCGACTTTGTCAGTTTGTCGACTACTACCCAAATCGAATCATTTCCTCTCTGACTCCTCGATAGTCTAGTCACAAAATCCATCGTGATATGCTCCCATTTTCATTTTAGGATTGCGAGAGGTTGCAGAAGTCCTCCTGGCTTGCAATGCTGAGCTTTTACCTGCTGACATGTCAAACACTTGGCAACATTCGCCTTCATACATGACCATCGATAGTGTTGACGCAGATTTTGATACATCTTGGTACTTTCAGGATGAATGCTATAACTGTTACGATGCACTTCAGATAGAATATCCTCTCTGAGCTCTACATCGTCAGGTACAATCAAACGTCCTCGGAACCTTAGGGTTCATTCATCAGAAATCTAAAAGTCAGTCTTTCTTTTCTCAATGTCCTCTTGTAGAATTTTCTGTACATCTAAATCTGTCGGTTGGAGTAACTTAATTCTGATCTAGACATCCAGTTCAATTCTGAGGATGACCATAAGACTCGAAAGGTGGCCTACTTCAAAGTTGAATACTGAATCTCGAGCTCTCTCGATTAGGTTTTACTCCTTAATCAATATATGAGCAACTGAAGACTTTCGACTCAAAGCATCGACGACCTTGTTCACCTTTCCTGGGTGATATAGGATATCACGGTTGTAGTCCTTCAACAATTCCATCCATTGGCGCTGTCTCATGTTCAACTCCTTTTGAGAGAACAGGTGCTTGAGACTTTGATGGTCCGTGAAGATCTTGAACTTTTCTCCACACAAATAATATCTCCAAATCTTCAGGGCGAAAATAATTGCCGCGAGCTCTAAGTCATGTGTCGGATAGTTCTGTTCATGAGGCCTCAACTGACAGGAGGCGTAAGCAACAACTCTGCCATGTTGCATCAACACGCAACTCAACTCTCTGAATAACGCATCACTATAGATCTCGAATCCTCCAAAACCAAATGGAATGGTTAGCACATGTGCGGTAGTCAGCTTTTGCTTTAGCTCTTGAAAACTACGCTCGCACTTGTCTGTCTACACAAAATTTTCTTCTTTCTTTAGGAGTTTTGTCAATGGTGATGCTAATGATGAGAACCCTTATACAAACTGTTTGTAATAACCTGCCAAACCCAGAAAACTTTGGATTTCTATCATGGTAGTCGGTCTTGGCCAATTGATTACGGCTTCTATCTTGCTCGGGTCCATAGAGATTCCTTCACCTGAAATCACATGACCTAAGAAAGCAACACGAGTTAACCAAAACTCATACTTGCCGAACTTAGCGTACAACTGATGGACTCGTAGTGTCTGTAGCACTAGTCTCAAATGATTCTTCATGCTCTCCCTCACTTCTCGAATGCACGAGAATATCATCGATGAACATGATCACAAACTGATCTAGATATTCCTTGAATACTCTATTCATCAAATCCATGAAAGCAGTTGGAGCATTCGTCAACCCGAATGGCATCACCGTGAACTCGTAGTGACCATACCGAGTACGAAATGCTGACTTAGGAATATCCTCCTTCCTAATCCTCAGCTGATGGTATCCTATCCTTAAGTCGATATTCGAAAATATCGACATTCCTTGCAATTGATCGAACAAATCATCGATCAACGAGAGTGGATACTTGTTCTTGATCGTTACCTGATTGAGTTGCCGATAGTCGATGCATAGGCGCAACAAACCATCTTTCTTCTTTACAAACAGAACTAGTGCTCCCCAAGGTAATGCACTAGGATAAATAAATCCCTTATCCAATAGTTCTTGCATTTGCACCTTCAGTTCCTTCAACTCAGATAACGCCATCTAGTAAGGAGCCTTAGAGATTGGCTTTGTCCCGGGTGCTAGCTCGATTACGAACTCTATCTCCCTCTCTGGCGGTAATCCTGGCAATTCCTTTGAAAAGACATCAGGAAATTCTTGCACTACAGCAATGTCTTCCATCTTCAGCTCCTCAACTGTCGTATCCACAAGAGTTGCCAGGTAACCTTGGCAACCCTCGTCTAACAAACGAGTTTTCTCTGGCGACGAGATCAAGATAATCAAGGGTCCTTCTTGATTCCCGACAAACTTGAAACTCTCACCCTTTAACGGGTCAAACTGAATCGCCTTGCAATAATAGTCCATTTTAGCTCGTTGCTTGGTGAGCCAGTCCATGCTAATAATTAAATCGAAGTCATACATGGCTAGGACTAATAAGTCTATTTTCCCCTCTTGCTCACCATTCTCTAACTTGCAACCAGAACAACCCAAAGCAGCTATCATTTTATCCTTCAATGGTGTAGATATGCAAACTACTGACTCCAACAATATATGACTTAATCCTAATAACTTAACATATTGTTTGGCAATAAAGAAATGGGTTGCTCCTGGATCAAATAAAGCGTAAGCAGGATGGTCATTTAGTGAAACCATACATGTGATCATGTCAAGCGCAGCCTCTGCCCGACCTTGCATGATGGCATACACCGTGCCTTGAATTGGTGGTCTCAGCTGACCTCCTTGTGGCATATTCTGAGGGGCATACCCTATGATTTGACCCATCGGTGGGGGCGGCGGCAACTGCGGTTGTCCTCTTGGTCGGATTAGGACAATCTCGATCATGTGCCCTGGCCACATCCAAAACAAACGCCCGTTTTGGGGACATTGATTCAACCATGTTGTCTCCCCACAAAGGCGACATATTCCATTTTGGCTCGGCCCAGACTTGCCAACTCCACCCTTCCTGTTGGGCGGAATCGGGAATCTTTTCTAAGCATGGGCCTCTTCCCCTAGTGAATCCCTTCTCGGTGTGAAGCAAACCTCGATCCAGACGAGGTGACTTGCTCATTCAAGCCCTTCTCTATCATTTGAGCTTGATGATAGACTTCTCAATAACTTGTCAGATCCAACGGTAGCAAAGGTTGTTTAACTCTTGTCAAAGGCCATTCTTGAATCTTCGAGCCTTCTCCTCAGGGTCTTCAATCAGCCTTGGAGCATATTGAGATAGCTCCGCAAACTTGACCCCATATTGGTCAACTATCATCGTTCCCTAACGAAGACGCTGAAATTTCTCTATTTTTTGCTCCCTTGCGTTCCTCGAGAAATATTGTTCATTAAAAGCTTTGAGGAAGGTGTCCCACATCGGGATCACACCCTCCGGAAATACTATATCCTTGGTGGCTCTCCACTAGGTATTTGCATTACCCTTCAATTGACGGACTGCCAGGGTTACCTTCTCAGCCTTATTGCACATCAAGAGTGCAAAGGCTTTCTCCAAATCCTAAATCCAAAGAGACATGGCCTCAGGGTCTCCAGTACCCATGAATCTTGGCGGGTTCAGCTTTAAGAATTGTTCCACCAACTTATGGATTGGCCTCTCTCGGCAACCACATATTCCTAGCGGAACATCGGCAGCAGTACGGTGGCGGGGTGTAGCAACGGGTGCGGCCTTGGCAACGGCGGTATTGGCAACAAAAGCGGTGGCGGTGAGCGGCAATTGCAACGGCGGTAGTGAAGGCGGATAGCTTCACTTTGGGCCTACTGCCCCATAATCTCTCGCATGGCGTCCAGGGATTGCGTGATTCCAATAGATCCTAGACTACCAGGGGCCACAACCCCAGCACCAATAGGAGGTGGTGTTACGCCACTAGCGCTAGCTTGTGCTGGCACTTTACCTCTACTGCCCCGAGTACCAACCCTGGTCGGCATCTTGCCCCAGGTCGCGCGGCTCTAACTGTTCTCTTAATAGGAGTTCTTTGCTCCTGATCACTCATGGTTCAGTCTTCTTTACTAAAACCAGCTTCCAATTCCACACCGAATTAGAAGCTGAGTGATTAACACAACACACAATTCTATCAAGCAACTATCATAGACATGCACCGGCACGAATTTAAAGGTCTTTCCTACCATTATCCCATGAACCATCGCTCCTTATCACTCAAATTCTTAACCTTCACTCTGATACCACTAAACGGGGATGTCACGCCCCAAACCTCGGGCACACACCCATCCCTCACTTGGTCGATATAATAGCGACGTCCCAGGACGCATCGCCGACCCTTTCATTTTTAATATGCAAGCGGAAACATATAAATAATCCCCAGACAATAAAACAATGGGATAGAAAAGTAGGACTAAAAACTTGAAACCTAAAAACAACCACACACTCATATACATTGTAAACCATTATGCAAATATATACAAGGTCAACTAACAAGTCCGGTTCTACTCAAGCCGGTTCAACAACAAAATCTAAAAATAGGGGTGGGGTTTCGATTCTTCTTCCGTCCCTCCGCCGAGTCCTCATCTGGATTCTCCTCTTGCTCAACGATCTCTCCTCCTTCCACGTTCCTACTGGAGCCTACCGTAGAATACTCAGGTGATCCTGGGCCTTCAAGATCGAGAGCCATCAGGTCAATCACCGATCCACCTCTAGGTTCTGTTGTGCCCTTTCCATATACTACTTTCAAAGCATACAAAGGCACCTTAAATTCTGGTACCGGGCCCACCCTTCGCCCATCACTATAATAGTGATACCATGCCCGGTATTGATGGTGCACCTTTTGGGGTTTACCCACATCAACCCAGATGATGGATTTCACCATTACATACTCCAATCCTTCGGCGTGCATAGGCATCGGCACGTGGAACTTGTGTTCGGTGATTTCCTCCGGTAAACCAAAACACATGGGAGGAGGTAGAGGTGCTGCCATCTACAGGCCTGAAATGTTATCCCACAACGAGGTGAGACAACGTCTCAGCGAGTTCTACCCCCTAAGACTCGATTAGGAAGCCAATACACTCTAAGGTCGCTTAAGCACAACACGAGTCAGAGGACTTACCTTGGCCTTAGTTCCTCCCTGCAAATTAGTTCAATTTATAAACTTGCAATCAATCAATTCGGATCGACTCATCGATCAATCGACTCAGTCGATTACATGCCATCACGACCTTCCCCTGGTCGGTACATTCAATACTATCTATAAGGTCCTATCAACCAGGACCGCTCACCCAAAGCTGAAAATATAAATAGTATATCTCGCCCAAAGCTTATAGTATAGTATGCTATGTATATGCTCACCCAAAGCTGATAGATTAGGGCCCCCGGGCCAATTTAGTATACTATATATGCTCGCCCAAAGCTGATAATAAGTTGCTCGCCCAAAGCTAATACTAGGGTATACTATTTATATGCTCGCCCAAAGCTGATAATATATGCTCACCCAAAGCTGATAATTTAGGCTCCCCAGGCCATTATAGTATACCACTCCTACCATACAATCAATTCATCATTTTTATCATACCCGATAAAAATACTCCTGTGTGGGTACACAGTCGGCCTTAGCCAAAATACCATAATTTCACTTTTGATTTTCCCACTTCTTTCAGTAGTACAAAAATAGATTTTTGGCGCTATAGACCGACGCCCGATAATTTTCCCAATAATTACCAAAATTTAATTAATTTAGGAATAAATCCAAAAATCACAATTAAATCAATTCAGCACAAATTAAGGCTCAATTAAATAAATAGAGAGTACCACTACAATCAGCATAAAATTCCGGTCACTAACTATCACGGTCCGATTTTTGAAAAATAAAGAAATCATTAAATAATTACGAAAATTAATTATTAAATAGCAATAAATCCAACTTAGGCCCGTAATGCCTAATTGACGCTGAAACAGAAGGAAAAATTCCAAGGTTTGTTCAATAAATACTAGAGTCTATTTACTCGCTAATTGTCACAACTAACCACCTAACATGCATCGGTAAAGCACTAAATTAATTACTCTAATATAATCTATCCACCTAATCACATTTAATTAAATATAATCAACCCCTAAGTATCATTAACCTACTAAGCGAGGATTAGTGAGTTAAACTCACTTGTTTCGCGATCCGTCCAGTTCAAAACATTGGGAACGCAACGGGGACCGACTTCCTTCAAAGCGGGCCTAACTTTCAAGGCTCGGAACCACCTCAAAACGGGCCTTGAAGGTGGCTGGAAATCCACCAACAAACTCTTTGTTTTGGGCTGCAAAAGAGAGGAAACAAGGTTGGTTGAGGTGAACTAGACTGGTGGAGGCAATAGCAAGGCCGAGCGGCTAACACCACGGGCTCACGGGGGTTGGAGGGGCTCGCGGTGGCCTGCTAGGCTGCAAAACAGCCTACTGGACCGGCGGACAGGCTGGAACGACAGCGTGAGAGAGGCAGAGGAGCACGTGCGCGGGCGGTGGGGCGGAAACGGCGACGGCGGTGTGCGGCTTGAGGTCTGGCGGTGGCGCGGCTGCTCCGGTTTCTCCGTTGAACTTCATGGTCTTTGCACAGCACAAATAGGAGGGGAGGTGAGTGTGGTTGGCCAGCAGATGAGGGAGAGGGAGAGATGAGTGAACAATGGGGTCACTTGGTCACATTTTCCACCAACTTGTCCACTTGACCAACCTACACCACCCACACCTTCCTTGGCTGCAAATCAGCCACCCATGCACACTCTACAACTCTTGAATTGGTCCAAAATCAATGGCCTAGGGGGGCCATACGAATTTACATAGGTTCTCTTCAAATTGGACACTCATTCTTGCATAAATCAATCCAAATTGGCCTCAATAAATTCCGTAATCGAGTCACTAATCAAATTGGTATTTTTCCTCACCAATTGAACCATCTTGCATCCTAATTGTGCGATCAGAAACGGTCCCAGCCTTTTTCTTGACAAAAACGACCTTAGGACGACTTTTTCCCAAAAAGTCTCGGGTTTCAGAAAAATCTTTTGAAACTGAGTCGACGCTCCTAGAATTTATTGTGACATGACAGAATCATCAATTTCTGAAATCAGACTTGAATTCGCGATTAATTTCCATTCAGTGCGTTTTTAGCGTGACTTAAGCTACCGGGTAACTTTGAAAAAATTTTAGTGCAACTGACCCGTGGTTGATTTTCTTCGAACCACAATGAACCCACTCGATGCATTGGCGACTCTTGGTTGTCGTGAAAATATCGAGGATGCAAATACGGACACAGGGTACCAAAACGATAGAAAAATCAGTCTAGTGTCGGTCGACGAAAATTTTCCAATTTAGTGGTTAGCCACAAATCTCGTCGAACCGACCTATCTCTGATCTCAAATCGGCTTATATCTATGCCGTAATGACCTTTAAAGATGAGCACGGTCGAGTAGCCGATTCCTGGTCGAATTCTCAAGTTTATTGTCTTAAAATTCCTTAATGGCTTTCCAGTGATCAGCCGAGAATAGCGCATGAAAAAGGCGCGTCGATGAAATGCCCGATTTATTCAGTAGAAAATAGGATAAAAAATTTGGGATGTCACATGATCTCTATCTAATACATGATAAAATTGAATATAAGAGGCACATAGCATGAATAAAAATATCATATCTCGTGTTTTATTCTATAGTGTATATTCTATATATAAATTACTATTTATATTTGTTCTATATTTTAGGCATATTGTTTTAATTTTATCAGTAACCACATATATTAGCCCGGCTAATTGTTAGTGAGTTACCAATAAAATAACGATTTTTCCATGCTCAATAGTTATGAATCACTAACACTCTCTAAGAGCCTTCGTGTCATGTCGGATACTTCGACACGTGTCTGACACTCTCCGATACTCTCTGACACTCGATCAACACGTGTTGGAAAATCCGACACCTAGTCAACTTTCTTAACACTTTTCGACATTTGAGTTGGAATTCTGACATACGAGTTTCTGACATATGATTCCAATATCGAGGTCAATTTTAAAAATTCAATAAATGAGAGGTCGATATATATATATATATATGTGTGTGTGTGTGTGTGTGTGTGTGTGTGTGTGTGTGTGTGTGTGTGTGTGAAAAAATAAAACACAATAATAAAAATAATAAGTGGAGAAAGAAAAAAAATATAGTATTCTCTTCTCTTATGACTTCCACTTCCTGTGATACACAATTCACCCCTTAAGTTTTTTTTTTTCTCATTTTCCAACAGATCTAACATACGAGTCTAGAATATGGATCGTTTGTTTTTTCTCCAAGTTTTATGAATTATTGAAATAGAGTTGAATTTGTCAAATTGAAACAATGAATGATATTAATAAATGGCAGATTAATGTTTTTAGTGTATATTCTGTGACATCCTGAATTTCAGGATTTGTTTCCGGTTGAATAAGTTGGGCTTTTCATCGATGCGCTTATAGTTATTTTCTCTGAGTTGGCCACTTACGAGATAACTAGTCATCGGTGAAGTCGTTAAGGAATCTAAACGCAATAGACATGAGAATTTGACCAGGAATCGACTGCTCGACCGTGCTAATCTGCAAGGGTTATTATGGCACCGTCAAAATCGATCAGAGACTAGAGATAGGTTGATTCGATAGAGGTATGTGATTAGTGTGTGGGTGATTCCACCTAATTGCAAAATTTCTGTCGAACGGCATTAGACCGATTTTTCTGTCATTTTCGTACCCTGTGTCCGTATTTGAAATCTCGAGATTTTTACGACAACCGAGAGTCGCCAATGTGTCAAAGATGTACATTGTGGCTCGAAAATAATCGACTATGGGTCAATTGCATTAGAAATTCCTAAAAGCTACCCAGTAGATTGGGACGCGCTAAAATCGCGTTAGATTGAAATTAACTGCGAAATTGAACTCGATTTCAGAAATTGAAAGTTTTGCTGTGTCATGATTTATTTTAGGGACGTCGACTCATCCTTCGAAGAATTTTCGGCGAGTTCAGGATTTTTACGGAAAATCATTTTGCATTATTCGGAAAATAACAGAAATTCGGAAGAATTGAAGGAAATTTGGGCTTTCCAACCCGAGCTATTTGGTGATGGGAACTTATAGAATTTTTGTGGGATTTTTCTTCAGCAAAATTGGACGTTGATTTAGGGAATTTCGTTAAGGAATTGAAGCCAAAGATTGAGTGAAATTCGGATTTAAGCATGGGGCTGTATTTTTGGCATTAATTCTATCTATGGATTTAATTGGCTAGAAAGTATTATGGGGGACAAGCAATTAATGGAGTGGATAATTCTCATGGACTTTTACGCCCCTTGGCTTCCTCCGCATGCTCAGCCGCTCTCTCCCTTATCCTTTCAACGCCAACTCCTTCGGTTCTTGCTTTGCTTTTCATTTTTTCCTTCATTTCTTCTCACCGAGCCAGCTGTTCTGCCTTTTCTTCTTTTCCTTTTTGCTTCTTTGAAGAGCTGTCTACTTCTCCATCGTCGAAGTCCCCTCCATTGGCATCTACTGCCCACCATGCCAATAACGCCACACGTCCAAACCTGCGTCTCCTTCGATCAATGCCCAACAACGCTGACTTCGCTACTCTCTTCTCCACGCGGCCAAGAATCCAGCTGCTTCCTCGTGTCTTCAATTGGATCGGTCAACCCCAGCACCTGCACCATCTTCGGTCAGCCACACATCTCCACTCACAAAGCCGCCTGCACGTCCAGTCCATTGAATCAACTCAGCAAGTAAGCCGTCCCGGCTGCCTCACGCCCCACGCGTTCGCCAGCTCACTTCATCGAGGTCAACACCAGCGAACCCTCCTCCTTGAAGTTGACTCTCCTTCGTTCGTTTCCCCCTGTCGCCAACAAATTCCACGAGTCCAGCGAAGCCCGAAGTCCAGCCCAGCGAATTTAGCCCATCTCGTCTTCTCTTTCTGCATCGAGTCCAGCCGCAGTTTAGCCTAACACCAAGCCCAGCCCGTGGGTTTTAGCCCACCAAAGCCAGCTCATCTTCTGTCGCAAGCCCAGCCCGCTTCTCTGTCCAACTTTCGAGCCCAGCAGTTCTTTGGGGCTTTTGCAAGCGCTTTTTGGCGCCCGTCAAGTGTCAGGTGACGCCGCCGAAAGTTCGAGGCGCCATCGCGGTGAACCTTTTCGTCTTAAATCGGTGAGTTTATCGCACTAAACTCTACTTAGTAAAGCTAATAACGTTTAAATGTTGTTTAGTTTAAGTTAATTAGGGATTAGGTGGTTAGTTAGATTAGATTAGTGATTTAATTAGTGAATTATGCATGTTAGGTGGTTAGATTAAATTAATTAAGGACTAGATAGGATGTACTATTTATCTAGACAGGTTCGGGAATTTTCCCAGCCCGTTTAGGCGTTAATTTGGCAATTTCGGCCTAGGTTGGTATTTATGGTAATTAATTGCAATTATTTAATTAATTTTGGTAATATTTAATTATTAAATATTTTCCGAAAATTAGGCGAGATAGTCGGTGATCGGAATTTCGCGCGATTGCAATGGTGTGGTTAATTTTTGCAATTGAGTGTTAAATTGTGCAAATTGAGTGTTGATTAGAATTTTGAATATTTAATTCCCAAATTTGTGAATTTCGATATTTATTCAGAAAATCTCGGGTGTCGGATTTTAACACCGAAAATGGTTTTACATACTATATAAAACAGTGGGATTTTAAATTGGAAGATATCAATTTTTCTGGTGTGAATTGACTGTGTACCCACACACAACTATTTTACCGTGTATTTCTAATATAAAGAAAACAGGCCAGGTTCACCATTTTAATTGAGGCATTTGAGTGCAATGCATGGTGTCCTGGGCCGAAATTGAGTGGTCGTGTGTTGGTTAAGAGAACCCATCCTGGGCTGTTAAGCTAGACGGTAACCCCTATATGGGACACCCCTAGACAACAGGAAGTCGGTCACAGTAGATTCTGGACTTGTGCTCCTTCGGGAAAGCCATCTAGGAAAGACGTAGCCATGCTCAATGGTGTGAGACGACACCTGGCAATGCCAGAAGACCACCGAACAGAGAGTAGGCCGTGCTATAAGCCGAGATCAAAACTAGGAACACATGATTGATTGAGTTGAACACGTCGGATTATGGGACAAAATTGTGTGCCACAGTGGGGACGTGTCATAACGATTTGGCCCTATAATCAGGACCCCTATGCTGGTTTGAGAATTGAGTGTGGCGTTCCAGTTGTTGGAGCTTATTTACTGCTCATGCTTTTGTGACTGTCTATGATATGAATTGTGCTAACCTGCAGGGCGGATCTGAGATGAGATAAGCCTCTGTGGTTGTATGATTGTGTGGTTAGGACGCCTCTAGGCGTATTACCCTCCTAATATGGGTTTAGAGCGTGACCTCGCTTGGATTTATATCTCACCCCGTCGTGGGCTCATTTCTCTCAGGACCGTAGGATGGTGGATTTGGAGCCGAACTGAGGAGATCCGAGGAGTAGGTCAGTTAGGACAGTTTCTTTTTGAGAGCTGGTCCTTTGAAGTCTTTTGGTTGTAGACTTTTATACATGACTCAGTTGGTTCATAAAAGCATGTTTTGTTTGTGAATCTGTTGTCCTAGTTTTCTATCCCGAGATGGTTATTGTCAGGGGATTTGTTATTCGCTTCCGCATGCGCAATAAAAAGAAAGGGTCGGCGACTCATCCTAGGAAGTCGCAAATTTTATTGACCACTAAGGGATGGGCACGCGCTCAAGGTTCAGGGTGTGACATATTCATTCTAGGCTTATTTATTTATTTATGAATTTGATTCAAATTAATTTGATTGAAATAATCATAAAAATGATAATTTATTATGTATATATAAAAATATATATTATATATATACAACGTGTCGGAATTCTCTATTTTTTGAGAAACGAGGTGTCGGCGTGTCGTGTCATGTCGTGTTGGTATCGGTACTACTTAGCTCAATAGTAGATTGCCACTTATTTTTAGATTACAAATTAGAATGTACTTCCACTATAAGATTTCGAATGCTCACAGTTTACTAGTAAATTCAGCTAATGATGTAACTTACGAACGAAATAACTATTTTGCCATTATAAATTCCCAGTAGGTTAACATTGTTTCAGTTTCACGAATAGCCACGTATATTAATGCGGTCAACTGTTACTAAGTTATTGATGAAATAACAATTTTACCATACTAACCTAATGCAGATTTTATAAATGGAGTTCTAGAACTTTCAATTTAACAGACAGTGTTCACCAACTTGTAGAGCCTTTTTTCGCAGGATCTTCCCAAAACCTCGGTACAAGTAATCTGCCAAAAAAAAAAAAAAAAAAAAAACTGATCATGAACTTACAATATTATAATAGAGTCGGCCCCAATTGGTTCAATATTCTAGGTCAATTGCACACTTATGGGGTGGTGTTTGAGAAGTCAAAACTACCTAAGTGCATGCGTAAAGGAGTTGGTCACATGAAAACCTACAAATCTTTGTTCCCCGGTTCGATTACGTGTGTGGTGCATCCCCGACATCCTTTTGATACCAACACTGATTATGGTCAAGCTATAAATCTAGATCGAATAAGGCAATATTGTTTTTAAATTTCTGTTACCAAATGATGGGATTGTTTAACTATGCTTCCAAGTGTTTAGAAGAATAATAATAAATAAACGAAAGATCTCGTTTCAACATGACGTTCTGAGACGTCACACAATTGGTTTCAACCTGACCAATAAGGAACAAGGTCTAACCGTTGGTGACTTGAGTGCAAAAACTTGAGTACTCACTCATGTCGCTGAGGACCTGAGCATGGACACCGGGGTGGAGTCAAGTACCCGAGCATGGGCACTAGGGACCCAAAGGTTTCAAGGTCAATCTCTATGGACTCGAGCTCGACGCTAATGAACCAAGGCTCAACCTCCATAGACTTAGCCTTAGTCTCTATGGAACCAAGCTTGGCCTCTATAGACTCAAACCCAACCTCTATGGACTAAGGCGCAAGCATTAGTGACTTAGGCGTAGAAGCTAGAGACACAAGTACAAGCACCAAGGTGTGCCTTGGGTATGCGCACTAAAGACCCAGCCATGGCTGCCAAGGACTCAAACACGAGCACTGTAGTCTCTTCCATGGCCTTGGAGGACCCAGGCATGACCACTAGAATCCTGGACATGGCCGTCTGGTATCTAGCACGAGCATTAGGGTCTCAAGCCTAATCTCTATAGGCCTAAGCCCGAGCACCGATTACTTGGATGCAGGAGCTGATACCCGAGCACCGTTACCAAGGACCTAGGCATAGACACTGGGTCTTGGGCCTAGCCTTGAGGGACAAGAACCACAACTTGTAAAGGTATATGCTTTAAATGAGGCCTACAAACCTCTCTTCATTTGGAACTAGATGATTACAATAGGAAATCAACCGGACATTAGCAGCCAAGTTGGCATATAATTCAAAAAGAAAGAAAAATGAGGTACAGATGATTTCAGTAGATATGGTGATATAGGATCACCCTACGAAGTCGCTTCTTCCCACAAAAATATCCAGCCGGTTCTCTGATCATGCTTGACCTGAAAAGAGAGTTGCAATTCAACTTGGACTCCAACTAAGAACACGCAGCAACTTCGTAGCTCTGAACGATTTGATGGAATCCACATCTATAGTAGGAGAAGTTCTCCAAATTATATCATCAGCAATCTCTGAATCAGGATGAATACTCCCAAATACAAAACCAGCCTTTGGACCGTCTTCTGATCGGCTACACTTGCATTCATAGAAAGGCCATGCTACTCTGTAAGAAAACAGCAAACCAATGGGCTTCATAACATCAGCCTTACCTTGCTGATAAATTTATATAAAACAGCCCAAACCAGGGAAGCAATTGTTCCATGGGAAGCCTTATCGGAACAACATTAAATTCTCATAGAAATCAACCAACATTAATTAACAGAATCGCAGGTATAATTTCCTATTAGGATAGTCTAAAGCACATTCATTGATGTCAGCCAACAAAATATGCAATTACCATGGAGGTAAGTCTATTCATCTACTTTCTTTGCACATTTGATTTCATGCATCTAATAACAAAAATAGAATTAGCCTAAAGTCTCTAAACAAAGACTCGCTAGATAGTACATCCAGCAAGCATTCATCCTTGTAACAACATTTTCCAAATACACAACACATCTCTCCTTCCTACCAAACCAAGCACAACGTACCCAATGACACAACAACATCATGTGATCAGCAGATGGTACATCCATCACGGGTTAAAATCATAGGTTAGCAGGAGTCTTAAAACAAACATGTAAATGAAATATGTATAATAACCCCATGTGGCATTTCTCATGTGATTGGTATGCTCATAGGAGTTAATTGAATCTTCATTCAAATCCGACCAAGAAGACACTTCCTCCCTTGCCACTTTCGGAGTTTGCTTTTTCATTTGGTGTTTGACCTTTTCTGGTTTTTAATGCATAATATAATCCATCTCTTCTTATGAGCATGTAAGATAAAGAACCACAACTTGTAAAGGTAATGTTAAAGTATAAGGGTAAAATAGTCTTTAGGAGTTTTAGGGTTTATTTTATGTATATATATATAGAACATTAGTGAATAAAAAACAGTACTTTTCTCTCACATGGTATTAGAGCCTAGGCTTAACCCTAGACACCGGAATAGGCGTTGTTGCCACTGTTGGCCACTCGCTAGAACAGTCGTTGTCGCAGCTGGTCTTCATCGTGTGTCCCTTTTTTTCACGTGCGACTCTTCTTCACGGGAGTTCTCTCTCTTGTGACCTCATGCCTTGAGCGATTCGCGCGGTTCACCCGTCTCGTGTGGGGCTCACTCGGCTCGCAAAGCACCCTCACGTGCCTCACTCAACCTTGTGCTCGCACGGCTTCCTGGTCGTGGCTCGCTGCTTGCTAATATGTTACTGATTTTCAGTCATTGAGATGTTGGGTCATTGATTTTTTGGGTCGTTGGTTTCGGTCCTGCTGATTCTTGTTCACTTAGCTCCCTGGTGCGCGACTCTCGTGGATGCTGGTCGTTGATTTTTCGGTCGCTGAGTTTTTGGTCGCTGATTTTAGTTATCTCCAGTGTTGATTATTGGTATTTGGTTGCTGACTTCTGGTCGGAGGTTTGCTGATTGCTGATTTATGGGCTGCTGTTTCTTGGTGATATATAACAATTTTGTTGAGTTATTGATTTGTTTGGGCTGAGTTATCTAAAGAAAGCTATTGCGAGAATTTTCTTTTGTTCTTGGAGAATTGGTGATACTTCGAGGGATAAAAGAGAGAATGATCCTGATAAAAATCATTCTATGACAACTGAGGTTATTTCCTCATCTAATAGAATTACTAATAAGAAGCTTGAGGGCAGTTCTAACTTCCCTCAATGGAAGAAAATTGTGAAGCGTACTTTGACAGGCAGGCATCAGCATAGATACTTAACTGAGTCTAAACCCAGGGACGATGAAACTTGGGACTTTATTGATGCATGTATTCTTGGTCAGATATTAAACTCTATGGAGAGTAACGTAGTTGTTTTAGTAACACATACTGACACAGTTAGAGAACTGTGGGAGTATTTGGATGTGTTATATTCTGGTTAAAATAACCTGTCGCGGATTTATGAGTTATCGCAGGAGTTTAATCGATCTGAAAGGAAGGGACGCTCTATCACACGGTACTTTGCTGATTTTAAGAGAATGTATGAGGAGTTGAATGTTGTTCTCCCTATTTCAGCTAATGTTCAGCAAATGCAACTTCAAAGAGAACAATTGGCTGTGATGGGATTTTTAGGAGGTCTAGGCCTTGAATATGAAACTGTTAGGACTCAGATTCTAGGAGGAGAGACCGTTGCATCACTCACTGATACATTTGCACGGGTTCTTCAAGTATCTTGTGAGTCTTCTCAGGGTACATCTATCATAGATAGTTCAGCTCTTGTGTCCCAATCTAAAATTGGCAGTGGTATTAAGAGTGATGGAGGAAGTCATGGGGGATATGGTGGACATGGTGGCCGAGGGGGAGGCCGAGGCACAAGAATAGGAAGAGGCCAAGGTCAGCTGAATAATAATGGAGAATCTTATATGTTTGCCGATACCTCAGGGGCCACATGGACATGTCATTATTGGGGCAAACCTAGTCATATTCAGAAATTTTGCTACAAATTACGTGGAAGACCAGCGCAGTAGCAACAGTTTGCGAATACTGCATCCAGTGCTAATCCTTCTCCACAATCTTCTGAAGGCAAGGTAGTTGTTATGTCTAAGGAGGAATTTTCCTGATATAACCAATTTCAAATTTCACAGCCTACTTCTTCCATTGCTACTTTGGTTCAGACAGGTAATGCTACCGCATGTCTTTCAGTTGCTTTTCGTCCTTGGGTCATTGATTCAGGGGCTTTTGATCACATGTTAGGCCTTTCAAGTATATTTTCCTCTCTTACTCCATCTTCATCCATAGTTACCTTAGCCGATGGATCATCTACCATTTAATGGGGTTGGCACTGTCCACCCAACTCCTTCATTGCCATTGTCCTCAGTCCTTTATCTTCCACAATTTCCATTTAACCTCATGTCAATCAATAAATTAACCAAAAATTTTCAGTGTTCAGTGACATTCTACCCCGAGTCTTGTATTTTTCAGGATTTGGCTATGAAGAGGATGATTGGTAGAGGACGTGAGGCAGGGGGGTTGTATGTGCTGGAAGACGCTCCATCAATTACTTGCCCTAGTGTTACATCACTACATCAGATTCATTGTCATCTTGGTCATTCTTCTTTACATAGTCTTCAAAAGTTAGATTCTTGTTTTCATTCTCTTTCTAGTCTAGAATGTGAGTCATGCCAACTTGGCAAATTACATCATATTAGTTATCCGCCTTGAGTCGTTAAACGAGCAGTGTCTCCTTTTTTGTTAGTTCATTTAGATATTTTGGGTCCTTGTCATGTGGTTTCCAATTTGGGTTTTCAATATTTTGTTACTTTTGTTGATGACTATTCAAGAGTTACTTGGTTATATTTAATGAAAAGTCGTTCAGAATTATTTTCTATATTTTGTGCATTTATATATGAAATTCATACTCAATTTGGTGTGCATGTTAAAGTTTTGCGTTCTGATAATGCTAAGGAGTACTTTTCTGCACCATTCTCTGATTTTATGACTCAGCATGGTATAATTCATGAATCTTCTTGTCCTAATACACCTCAACAAAATGGTGTTACTGAAAGACAGAATCGACATTTGTTAGAAGTTACTAGATCCATGTTATTTGAGATGAAGGTCCCTAAAATCTGCTGGTCTAATGATGTTCTAATTGCATGCTATCTTATTAATCGCATGCCCTCTTCTATATTGCGAGGTGGCATTCCATTTTCTACTTTGTTTCCAAATGAGCCACTGTTTGTCTTACCACCTCGAATTTTTGGTTGCATTTGTTTTGTTCGTGATCATCGACCTGGAATATCAAAACTTGATCCAAAGGCCATCAAGTGTGTGTTTATGGGTTATTCTCGTACTCAAAAGGGGTATCGTTGTTATTCTCCATCATTGAGAAAATATTTTATAACTACTGATGTCACATTCTTTGAATCCACTCCTTATCATGATGTTCGAATTACTGTGTCTGAATTGGATGAAGACTTATATATGACCACCATTCAATCTACTATTTCAATAGTTTCACCAGTATCTCCACAAGAACCGTCTCCTCTCCAAGTTTATACTCGAGTAGCTACTACTCCCCCCCTTTCTCCTGTCACTACTATGTCATCTTCTGCGTCAAATCCGCCATTAGACTCTTCTCCCGTATCTAATATTGATCTTCCTATTGCTCATCGAAAAGGTACACGTGCCTGTACTCAATATTCTATTACAAATTTTATCTCTTACTCTTCCGTGTCTCCTTCTTTTTGGTATTTTTTATTTACTGTTGAACAACATCCTGCCCCTAAGGCTGTAGCCGAAGCATTACAAAGTTCTGACTGAAGGACGGCAATGGAAGCAGAATTAAAGACTCTCGAAATGAATCAAACATGGGATTTGGTACCTCTTCCTTTAGGCAAAACTGCTATTGGTTGTCGATGGGTGTATGCTGTGAAGGTCAATCTTGATGGTTCTCTTGCTCGTTTAAAAGCGAGACTTGTTGCCAAAGGGTATGCCCAGGTGTATAGGGTTGATTATTTGGATACTTTTTCTCCTGTTGCCAAAATTACTTCTGTTCGAATTTTGATCTCTCTTGTTGCCACAAATAACTGGTCCTTATTTCAGCTTGATGTTAAGAATGCTTTCTTGCATGGTACTCTTAATGAGGAAGTTTATATGGAGTAACCTTCAGGATTTGTTGCTCAGGGGGAGTCCGGGGGACTGGTTTGCAAATTAAAAAAAAATCTTTATATGGTTTGAAGCAATCTCCACGGGCATAGTTTGTAAGATTTTCTGAGGCCATACTTTCTTTTGGAATGTCAAGATGTGAAAATGATAACTCTTTCTTTTATAAACATTTAGGGGGAGGCAAACATTTCTTGATTGTATATGTTGATGATATTATCATCATGGGAGATGACTTGGTTGGTATAGCTGAGTTAAAGATCTATCTTCAGCACCAGTTTCAGATTAAAGACTTGGGAAAATTGAAGTATTTCCTAGAAATTGAAGTTGCATAGTCAAAGAAAGGTATTGTTTTGTCACAACGAAAATATGTCTTGGATTTGCTTACTGAGACAAGTATGTTGGGATCAAAGCCTCTTGATTCACCTATGGAACAAGGAGCTAAACTGACCGCTGAGGATGGGGAGATCTTTGATAATCGCGAGAGATATAAAAGACTGGTGGGTAAGCTGAATTATCTTACAGTTACTCGTCCAGATATTGCTTTTCTAGTCATTGTGGTAAGCTAGTTTCTGTCTTCCTCCCGAACGTCTCATTGGGACGTAGTTATTCGTATATTGCGGTACTTGAAGAAGACTCCAGGGAAATGGATTATTTATCAGAACCACAATCATAGCAAAGTTGAAGGATTTTCTGATGCTGATTGGGTAGGGCTCCAAATAATAGGAGGTCAACCACAGGCTATTGTACCCTAGTTGGAGGGAATCTGATATCATGGAAGAGTAAGAAACAGAGAGTTGTTGCTCGCTCTAGTGTTGAGTCAGACTATAGAGCCATGGCACAAGTGACGTGTGGATTACTGTGGATTCAACAGTTATTGACTAAGGTTTCAAAGCTTCAACACCTATGACCCTATGGTGTGATAATAAAGCAGTAGTGCATATAGCTTCAAACCCCATGTTTCATGAGAGAACAAAACAAATTGAGGTTGATTGTCATTTTATTCGAGAGAAGTTACAGAGTGGATTGATTCCTCCAAGTCATGTTCGAACTAGTGAGCAACTTGTAGATATTTTTACTAAACCTCTAGGTAATGAGAGGATAGATTATATTTGTAACAAGCTGGGCATGATTAATATCTATGCTTCAGCTTGAGGGGGAGTGTTAAGAGTATAAGCGTAAAATAGTCTTTAGGAGCTTTAGGGTTTATTTTATGTATATATATAGAACATTACTGAATAAAAAACAATACTTTTCTCTCACAAGTAAGTAACACAATATTGAAGGGTTATAAAATACTGGCCACAAACCAAAAGCTCTTCCCAGGAATCTTGACTAGCCAAAAAGAAACACACTCTTGTAGGGGCATAACCAAAGAACAAGAAAAACACTAGAAAGAGCGGTGAAATCCAGAATCAGGGGGAAAAAACAACACAGTATAAACAACAACATATTTGGAACAATTAGAACTCGTAATCACTCACCTAAATTGAATCAAAGCTCCATTTGGATAAATCTTGGTCAACAATCATGGATTGGGCAAGGAACCAAGAGAGATGAAAATACGAACAAAGAACCCTAAAATTTTTCCCAATTGGACTCTAAGTAGCACCTACACGCAACACGTGACACAACATAATATGCCAACACATCATTTCTAAAAAAAAATAGAAATTTTAACACGTTGAGACAAATTGTATATTAAATGTATATTTTTATATATGCATGATTAAATATCATTTTTAAGATTATTTCAATCAAATTAATTTGATTCAAATTCACAAATAAATAGATAAAAAAAAAAAAAAAAAACCTAGCATGAATTTACATTAAAAATATTAATACACCATTTGTTAATATTGTTCATTGCTTTGATTGACAATTAATCAATTCTTTCCTCTTTTATTATTATTATTATTATTTTTTATTTTTTACATATTTATATTTTGACCCATCATTTATTGAAAATTTTTAAAATTGACAATGTGGCATCCAAGAATTTCGACGACCCTCGAATATGCAACTGTCCGTGACGTTTCGACGGAAGTATCGTCGGATTGAATTGCGACGCCATCTGTGGACACCGTTTCGATTATTATCATAGGACCGATATGTCACATTTAGTAATGGTCCGATTGTCGAATAAATTATAACCTTGTCGAAGTCCCTTTTACTTAAGGTTATTGCTAAGACCAACCTCGTTCGTATTTAGCCGACCTCAGAAAATTAACGATACATCGCGGATTTGACAAAATTGTTATAGGAGTTCGTTGTCATCGGCACCGATTTCGGACCCCGTCGTATCATCGTTTCATAAAAAATTTCCCGTATGTAACGGCCACGTTCTCTTTTATTTCCTGGGCTGGCCAACCATGCAACGAGAGAAGACTTTGGACGTTAATCTTAGTCACGTTTTCTTTCTTTGAGTTAGTCAAATAAGGGGGAAATATTGACTTGCACGGGGGACGTGCATGCGTGGGGTTATCTCAGCCCAAGTAACCCCGAGCCTTCTCTTAATTGTCGACAAAATGGGGTCAACAAATCTTGGAGATTGTTGACCAAGAGGAAGCCAATGGTGGACACGTCCTTTGCATGAAGAAGTGAGGTGGCAGCGGCAAGTCAGGTGGGGGCTCTCACGCACAGACACGAGAAGATGGGCTGTCCGTTCCTCCTGCTGCCACCGAAAGACCTACATGCAATTAACTAATTAGTAAATTAATTGAGGAGCAAAAGGGGCGGATTAGTCGAGAAGAGAGAGAAGGAGCCGAGTGAAAATTCGGACACAGAGAGAGCGAGTGATCGAGAGGGCCGTGAGCGAGAGAAGTGGGAGCGCGAGTGTGAGCGGCGAGGAAGGAAGAGAAGGACCACCTTCTATCTGTGCTCGCGTGCTGCCGCCGTTGACACAGCTCGCCCGCGCCGCCATTGAGCCGTGTCCGCGACCCGCAATCTCCTGTTTTACTACCGTTGAGTCGTAGGACCTTAAGGCAAGTTGAAGTCTACTGATCTATATAGTGTAATGCTATTGCTATCTTAGGAAATGTATTGATAGGTTGGGTTGTTGGATTTTGATGTGAGTGATGGTTTAATTGAGCAACCGAGACTGTTTTGAGGTTGAAAGATTGATGAGAATGCTCGGGTTTCTCGTGCATGCCTCCGATTCCCTTGAATTTCAGTCAAAATAGATTTGGCGATTATGAAATCTTCAAGAATTTGGCCATTGATTTGACTTGAAAAAAGAAAAACCTCCCGATCCGTATTTAAAGTTTTATCTACCATGGCACCGGTCTCAAATGTTTCAAGAAAACGTACGGTGCTTTCATAATTGAAATTTTGATCCAATCTTTTCAAAACCATTGGAGATCGGGTTGACATTTCGGGCTTTCTATTCAAGTTTTTTTTTTTAAACTCATTTGTCGTTTTGAACAAAACTTGGCCGTAGACCTATTTGGAAAACCTTCTGACTCTTGCTGGAATTTCTACATACCAGGGGCCGTTCATCAATGATTCAAAATGGAAACGAAAATATTTTGATGCCCTCGGAATTTCAAATTTTTGCAAGAACCAATCTTTGAAAATCTTGAAGTCGGGAGTGTAGATTTGAATTACCAATGTACCGATTTCAAATTACTTGTGTTTAATAACTCTCTTTGATTTTGGCCGTGAGGTGCAAGTGCAACCCGAGAATTCTCACGTGGATTTTTGAAATGTTTTGATGGTGAAACATGGAAACGGATTTATGAATTGATATCATGTTGCTGAGATTTTGTGAATTGATTTCATTGTCATGGAAATGACAAATGATTTCAAAGCCTGCTGTTGTTGCATCGATATGCTTTTGAATCTCAGTTTGCATTGTTTGATATCATGAAGGAAGATTTTCGTGCATTCAAAAGGAACTTCAAATGTGGTTGTTTTAAAACTGTTTTGGCATCAAACGATCTGATTGATATATTATGGCTGAGATATGTGATTGATGCCGTCGGACCTTCGAGTCGACGATGCCACGGGAGTGTCGGGATGCCCATAGGATCGCATGAGGCGATGCTGCTGGATGCCTGGGGTCCGTAGTACCCCGGGAGTGTTGGGATGCCCGGTGGTACGTCGGTATGTAATTCCGGAGGGTAGGGGTAACCATTTTCATGGCGAGCCCCGGCGATTCCTCGTGATGCTAGGTGGGATGCGAGATGCCCGGAGGTGTGACGTAACATGCTCTGGATGCCCGGTGGCCCTAGTGGCTGAATGTCGGAGGCTTTCACAATGCCATGTGGGATGCGAAATCCCGGAGGGACGCAAACACTGGTCCTCTGGGCTAAACATAGGGAAATGAAAATGAACTGAGTTTTTCTAAAAATAACGACCCTGCTAATAACTGCACTTGATTGTGGGACTAAATTGTACGGCATGGTATGGGACGTGTCGTTATGGTTTGGCCCTATAATCGAGACCTGTGTGCGACTGAAATGATGCATTCTGATTTGAAACTGCATTTACCATTGCTTTCAAAAGTTTTACTAATTTGATGCACACTCATTCTTTTGACTACTCATTTTATCTATCTTGCATGGACTTGGATTGTGATGGCTTTCATAGTATAGCTTAGTAGATCTTCAACTGCTGGGTGGTTGTACTCACCCCTTTTCGGGGACTAACATTTTAGACTGATCAAAATGCCTCTGCTGCCTGTATCTCCCGGCACGTTCTATGGGATTCCGGTCGATCTACAATGCGAATTGTCGGAGCATCACCATCCTGAAGTGCGAGGGCTAGTCTTCGTTCGAGTGCGGGTGGTGGTAGTATTTGATATCGGTTCTCTAGACGGCCTAGTACTTCAGGAGTACCTGACTATCTTCGTCTATCGAGATGGACATACGCTGGGACTGTTACCACTGCCGCCAGCAGACGGACTGGATGGATGGGTGTGACCGAGAGTGAAGGACAGCAGAGGAAGCATTTTTGGACGCCGATACTGACTGATGGACGTGTGTAGATATCTATTAGTGTAGTCGGGTCTCTTTTGAGAATAGCCGGGTATAGAAAACCTTGGCATTTTGGTGTACCAACGAAAGACGTCCATCTAACTATGTAAATAAAAGTATTCAGCTTTAACTTATAAAATGTCTAGTAGGTGTGCATCGTTTTAATTTCAGGAAGGGGAATCGATAAATGTGCTTTTGCTATATAAACTGCACATGGACCGATTTAAAAGTTATGAACCCCCAGGACTCATAGACCTATTATAATTCTATGGTATAAGAGTATTAGACCTTCAGGTCAAGAGAAAGGTAAGTGGATTGTGGTGACCCTAGCGGATTGGGGGCCGTTCGGGGGTGCCACAGACAACGTGCGTGCTGAAATCATTTGTCAGAATTCTAAACTTGCATGTCCAAAACGTGTTGGGAGAGTTGACCACATTTTGGATTTTCTGACACTTGGTCATCACGTGTCAAACATGTGTCGAAATGTCTGACACGACACAAAGGCTTCCAAAATATGTCGGTGCTTTCTAACTTCGACTTAAGCAACCAAGGGAAAGCCCAAAACAACACCATTGTAGCCTAGGTAAGCTATAAAACAAATAGCTACTAAAGAAAGTTTAAGTATATCCTTTTAGCAATTGGGCATTGTAAGCAAAATATTAGTGTAATTAAGCCAAGGATCTAAGGAAAACTACAAATGTGGCACCCCCAAACCGCTAAGGTCGCCACAGATACCTATCGCTCTACCTATTGAAATATCAGTTACTTGTCCTTGAAAAAAAGGGGCTTTAAGAAAAACCCGGGGTTTTGTAGGCACATATATATATATATTTTAAAAGAGTTTAGCACAGCTCATAGCGAAATTAGAGACGAGTCTCGCCATCCCTCTACTCTCTTAGCGATGATACAATGTGGCATCCCAAAATTCATGGCAATCTTTAGAAGCAATAGAGCCTATGTATAAGTGATGGAAGTACCATCAAGTTATATTATAGCTTTTGATCTACAAATCTCTATAAGTTTTTGGCCAAGCTTTCGGTGAACAATTATTTAAGGAAAATTCTATTTTTGGCCATGTGGATTATGGATTGGAATTTATCTAGATAGGTCACAAAGTTTTGATGAATTATATTTCCAATTAGGTGTTTTTAAAAATTAAGGATTAGGTAAATTAATAGGATGAGGATGGGCTGGACAATTGAAAGCCCAAACCAGCCCATTGCCTCACCCTTTTTCGCGACCGGCCCACAAGGCCCAATGGGGCTGTCGACCAAGGAGACCGGATGGAGGGGGAAGGGGGCCGGCCCATGAGAGGCCCTTTTTCTTTTGCATGCCATTTTACAAGTGGCTTAGGAGGCTTACCAAGTGTCTCCATGCATGCTTAATAATGATTACAAGCTAATCATTGTAGGGAGGAAAGAAAATTAGGGAAAGAAAAGGGGAGGGGCTGTCGTCCGTGAGAGGGAGAGGGAGAGAGATTTTGTGAGAGAGAGAGAGATTTCGAGAGAGGGAGAAGGGAGAAGAACAGCCCGCGCACGAGGAGGAAGAAAGAGGAGGAGTTCGTTGCCGCCGTGTCCCGCCGTGTGCTCGTGCTTGCTCGATCTAGAGGCAAGTTAGATCCTTTAAAGCTGCTCTTGCATGTTGTGTCTAGAATATGTTATCAAATGGTGATGAATTTCGGATATCTAGGGTGGAAAAACCGAAGTTTTAAGGGTGTTGTTTTGGAAAGTACAAACTGTTCTCGAGTAAACAGCCCGACCCAGATTGTTGTAGCTGCTTGCATGCGATGTTTGAGTCGGATTTTGGCTTCGACTTCTTCATGAAAGTTGTAGATAACGTCTTAAAGTATAACATACGAAAATTTGAGACCAAATGGCTGAGTTTTGAGGGGTAAAACCCTCCTTCTACGGAAAGATTAGATCTGAAGACTGTTTTGTTGACCTATTGGTGATTTTGTGTGTTGCATGTGACTTTTTACTGAGAATTTCACTTCGACCTCTTCACAAAAATTGTAGAGAACATCTTGAATACTAACATACTCAAATTTGAGGTAAAATTAATAAGTAGAAATGGACGAAACCCCTATTTTTCGGAGAGACTGAATCTGGAGATTTCGGTAACTACTTTTGTTGGAATGCATGGCCTATACTATTCTGTAAAAATTTCTTTTGGAGAAGTGTTCTTCATGAGATATCTTTATCTATGTCTTGACTACAACATAGTTAAATTTCGTGATTTTTGAAGGTCATTTGCATATTTAATCGACTGTGTTTTGAAAACTGTACAATCTGTGTATTTCGGACTTGAAGATGTTGACATGCATGGCCTATACTATTCTGTAAAAATTTCTTTTGGAGAAATGTTCTGCATGAGATATCTTTATCTATGTCTTGACTACAACATAGTTAAATTTCGTGATTGTTGAAGGTCATTTGTATATTTAATCGACTGTGTTTTGAAAACTGTACAATCTGTGTATTTCGGACTTGAAGATGTTGACATGCATGGCCTATACTATTCTGTACAAATTTCTTTTGGAGAAATGTTCTTCATGAGATATCTTTATCTATGTCTTGACTACAACATAGTTAAATTTCGTGATTTTTGAAGGTCATTTGCATATTTAATCGACTGTGTTTTGAAAACTGTACAATCTGTGTATTTCGGACTTGAAGATGTTGACATGCATGGCCTATACTATTCTGTACAAATTTCTTTTGGAGAAATGTTCTTCATGAGATATCTTTATCTATGTCTTGACTACAACATAGTTAAATTTCATGATTTTTGAAGGTCATTTGTATATTTAATCGAATGTGTTTTGAAAACTGTGCGAGATGAACGACGGAATTAAAAATGCTGTGATGCGTGATATGTATAAAATTATTGTGTGAATCATGATACTTTGAAGTATTATTCATGCAATGGTGTGATGGCATTCATGCATTTCATATGATATTAAAGAAATGATGAATTTTCATGATCTCAAAGAAAGATTTCATTTAAACCATTGCATCAAATGACATTTTCCCAATGCATATTACATGGTTTAAAAAGGGTGATTTAAACCAATTGTATTGTAATTGCAAATGTGAAATTGGAAAAGAGATGTATGAGAATATGGATACCGTCGGAGGTGTGAGCCAACGATGCCCCGGGAGTGTCGGGATGCCCGGAGGTGTGTGCCGGATGTCCTTGGGAGTTTCGAGATGCCCGGAGGTGTGTGCCGGAGGTTCCTCGCGATGCCAGGTTGGGTGCGAGCGATAAAGTGTGGGATGCAATTACTGGTCCCGGGAAAGAAAAATGTGGCGATCCGATTGAACACATGAGTTGAAATTGAATCATGCATAATGTGGTGACATGTATATATAACATGTATAAGTGCATGGTGATATGTGCACATGGTATGGTGACATGTATGCATGACTGTATGATATAACATGTATAAGTGCATGGTGATATGTGCACATGGTATCGTAACATGTATGCATAACTGTATGATGTATGTACTAGTGCATTGGTGGACTTTGCACATGATATGGTGATCTATATGTACACATGGCTGCCTTGATTGCTCTGTTTGATGCATTGAGTAGTGTAATGGATCTTATACCTGCTGAGTGGTTGTACTCACCCCTTTGGGGACTAACATTTCAGATTAGAGAGAGATGCCTCTCCCTCCAGTCTCGCGCGGTACTTTTTACGGCATTCCCTCGGATGTGGAGGTTGAGTGCATGGAGCACATTTGCGTCACCATCCCTGGGTTGGTGTTTTTGCGAGTTCGGGTTCTGGTGATGTATGATGTGGGCCTGGCTGGGGGCCCCGTCATCTAGGAGTTCCTGTCCGTCCATGTCCGACGCGACGGGGTGATGCTGGGGATGTTGCCGCCACCACCGCCCGATGCACCGAATTGGGTGTGATGGCTCGCGAGAGGAGAGGGAGCTGTCACTTTTTGGAAGATAGCCGACACTTGTAGATGGAAGGTTTTACACGTTCGATATAGGGGGTCGATGATCTCTTTTGAGATGTAGCCAAGCATAGTGAAAAGTCTTGGTTTCCTTTTTGGTTATACCGACCCAAGATGTCCATCCTGAAAAATGTAAATAAAAGTGGTTCGGCTTTATGTTTTCCTTCAATCTGTAGTTGGTGTGCATTGTATCATCGCTAAGAGAGTAGAGGGATGGTGAGACTTGTCTCTAATTTCGCTATGAGCTGCGCTAAACTCCTTTAAAAAAAAAAAAATGCCTGCGAACCTCGGTCCTTCTTTACAACTCCCTTTTTTTTAAGACAAGTAACGAGTTTTGCAATAGGTAGAGCGTTTGGGATCTGTGGCGACCTTACTGGGTTTGGGGGTGCCACATACAATGCACACCAACTACACATTGAAGGAAAACATAAAGCTGAGCCACTTTTATTTACATTTTCAGGATGGACATCTCGGGTCGGTATAAACAAAAAGCCAAGACTTTTCACTACGCTTGGCTACATCTCAAAAGAGAGATCATCGACCCCCGATATCGATCATGTAAAACCCTCCATCTACAAGTGTCGGCTATCTCAAAAAAGTGTCGGCTCCCTCTCCTTACGCGGGCCATCACACCCAATCCGGTGCATCCGGCAATGGCGGCGGCAACATCCTCAGCATCACCCCGTCACGTCCGACATGGACGGACAGGAACTCCTGGATGACCGGGCCCCCAGCCAGGCCCACGTCATACATCACCAACACCCAAACTCATATGAACACCAACCCAGGGATGGTGACGCATACGTGCTCCATGCACTCGACCTCCACGTCAGAGGGAAGGCCGTAAAAAGTACCGCGCAAAACTGGAGGGAGAGGCATCTCTCTAATCTGAAATGTTAGTCCCCAAAGGGGCGAGTACAACCACTCAGCAGGTAAAAGATCCATTAAACTACTCAATGCATCAAACAGAGCAATCATGGTACCATAGAGTACATATAGTTCATACATATCAATCATGTCTCACCTTTCGGTCATGCATATTACATCAAAACAGCCATGTGTAAATATAGGTCACCATATCACGTGCATAAACCACCAATGCATTAGTACATATATCATGCAGTCATGCATACATGTCATCATACCATGTGCACATACCACTATGCACTTATACATGTTACGTCATACGGTCATGCATACATGTCACCACATTGTGCATGATTCAATTTCAACTCATGTTTTTCAATTGGATCGCCACATTTTTCTTTCCGGGACCAGTAATTGCATCCCACATTTTATCGCTCGCACCCAACTGGCATGACGAGGAACCTCCGGCACACACCTCCGGGCATCCGGCACACACACTCCGTGATAGGACTAGAATTAGCACCTAGAGGGGGGTGAATAGGTGATTAAAGCAATTTTAACAATCAAATCCGATTAAGAGATTAATGAATTAAAAACAACAATCGCAGCAATTGAAAGTACTGAAAGATAAAAGGATTAGGGAGAGAGAATTAAGACTCCAGATTTATAGTGGTTCGGCTTATATAAAGCCTACGTCCACTCTCCCGCACGGACAGCCCTTCTGGCTGGATTTCACTAAGAATCAAAAAGAGTTACAGTCTCACGCTCTTGAGTCCACAATGTAGAACTTCTACTACACTTCCTCAAGGTCTCACAACTCTATGATCACTCTTTTGATTACATGTATTGCTCGAAGAATAAGATCACAAACGAAATATGGAGGTTCAGACTTTGGAATTCTTCTATCCAGCACGCTTCAACAACGCGAACGTCTCTCTTTATATGCTTCTTTATGCCTTCATTACCGTTGGCACCTTCCAAAGAAGTTCTTCCAATCAACCCGTTGGATAGAATCAATTTGGAGAGATCTCGAGCTCTTTAAGGTAAGTGTAGATAGCCCATCAATCCTGCTCGCCCATACAATCAGGATTTTGGTTTCCATAAGTAGAACTTTCCAATTAAGTTGCGAATCTTAGAGAATCTAGATCAATTCGGATAAGAATGTAAGATCTTGTAGTGCTGAATCCAGTCGAAAGATATTCCTTAACCATTGAGATAAAAACCATATAAGATCTGAATAGAAGTTCGTCTATCTTGACGGTGGAATGTCCATGAGAGTAGACTTTGAAACTTGAGTCTTGTTAGCGTCAGACTTTGATCTTCAGACTTTGTCAGTAGAGTCTGCAAGTCTTCAGACTAGACTGAGAGAAATGTTTTGTCAACTTCAAAACCTATTGAGGAGAATTTATCCAACAATCTCCCCCTTTTTGATGGTGACAAAACTTTCCTGCAGATTTGAATACTATTGCCCTGCAAAACAACTTTTAAGCTTGCAAAGATATCATTAGAATAAGAATAGTATAAGATATCCCGTACGCAGATGTCACACGGACTTACCACGGCATAGATCTGCATCCACAGAAACCTCATTAGTCAATGCAGACTTTACTATCTATATCTAATTTTAACAACTTAAGGTAATGCAATAGTAAGCAATCATTCAAAAACTCAAGGTAAAGTCAAAAAGTCAAAAAGTCTCAAATAGTTCAATCACAAACAAACCATTAAAAAAAAATTGAAATGAAAGTTTAGGTTTGGGTTTGGAATAGAGTGAAGTGAAAATCTGCTTGCAATCTTCTCCCCATTTTTTGTCAGCATTAAAAAGTAAGAAAATTAAGGAGCACGAGGAATGCGAACAAGTTGAAAGTCCTCCATAGACTTGACAGTTCCTTCCAGTTTCCTCAAGTCTTCTTGTAGTTCAGCGAGAGCAGTGCCTTTTGCTGTGTCTTGAACCTTACTCTTCTCTTTGGATATCTCCCCCGTTTCCATGCCTTCTGGAGGGGAGAAGAACTCTTCTTTCGAGGAGTCTCCTCGGTGACAAGATTGTGCTTTGATCCTCCTTTTCGCCTGGAGAATCGACTTATTTGGTGAGTCTATTTGGTTTATCCGAGAGTCCGTCCTGGCGACTCTTCTTCTTCATCTTTTTCTTCCTCTTTCTCTTTCTCTTCTTCCTCTTCCTTCTCTTCTTCTTCATTCTCTTCTTTCTCTTCTTCTTTCTCTTCCTTCTCTTCTTCTTTCTCTGTCACTTCTTCCTTTTGCAAGGATTCCTCTTCCTGGTTTCCTTTCTCAGTTTCTTACGCGTTGTTGTTGGAACAGCTGATACAGGAGCAGAAAACTGAGAGACAAAGGCTGAGATAGGCATATCATCCTCATCATCTTCATCTTCCAAGATGATTGCCCGCCTTTTCTTGACATGACCAGTGACAGGTTCCTTTCCTTTCCTTTTTGCCGCAGAAGAGTCTGGTCTGATTTTAACAGGGGTCTTTTCTTTGAACTGCTCCAGCTTCTTGCTGAGTTCCTTCAGACGCATCTTTGTTATCATCCTCAGTCCGATGGCCATTCGACCAATAGTCTTGACAGAGAGAATGTGAGGAGGCTGGATGTTCAGATGTCTGAAGAGACGTGTAATGAGAGCAGCATAAGGGAGTTGTCCCTTGTCTTTTGCCATCGACCTGTACATGTGAAACATGATCGTGTGTGGCGAGAGAGAAATTAATGCCAACCTTGATTGCAAACATCAACTTTGCCTCGAAATGGATACACATCTGTCTTTGATGTTGATTTTGGTCTAAGACAGTTGATCACAATCTTGTGAAGCAGAATATTTGTTGCATTCATTCTGGAGTAGGAGAGACGACCTTCAGCAATTCGGTCTCTTGCAAGTTCAAGAGTGGCAGAACTTACAGACACAGATATTGATTGGAAAGCACCTCTTTCCACACCAATGACATCTGCCAGAGTGTCCATATCAACAACATATTCTCTATCTCGCACGCTAAATGAAAAGCTGTTCGCATCAAGGAAACTGAGATTAGAGTAAAAATATGTGGTTAATTCAGAATGAGCCACATCACATTCAGTGCAGAACTTGTGCAGTTGAAGTTTCTCAAACTTCTCTCTAAGATTAATGCTCAGTAAATCCAGAAAATCAAAGTCCACCGTTCGTGGATTTATCACCCCTCGCTTCAGCAGTTTCTCATACACCTTCCTGTGTCCATCAGATCGAAACAGTTCATCCTTCTTTCCACGAAGGTTTGCAGCCACACCCATCCAAGGTTTAAAATGTAAGAACATTTTCTCATCATCATCCTTTCCCTCTGGTTGATTGAAACTACCAAACCTAGGGTCACCTTTGGGAAAGTTTGCAAAAACTCTTGCTTTGTTCCCTCGGAACAACGCCCGATCTTTCTATCACGGTGAGAAAATGCGTTTCATTTCTATAGCCTTTTCCTTCGAAATTCATCGATGAAGGTCATTGCGAGAACCACCTTCCTTCAATGCGAGTAAAGCCTATAAACAAAAAGCGAGGCTTGAGTGTTCTTACCTTGGTTCAACATTTTCAATCACTTCTTCGCTTGTTGAGGGCGTCGATCATGAGGTCTAGTTGAGGAGGAGCGCCGTTGAGATCGTTGAGGAGACGTTCTGTTGGAAAGTCGCTTTCCTCTGTGAGATCGAAGTGCGTAGGCCCCTCTCCAGAGCCTTGTGGTCCCCTGCTTGCAAGCCTCGATGATTTTCTTTGGTGAGACATTGTCGCTGTCTTGGAGAAACTTTCTCACTTGTGTCGCAAGAAAGACAAAATCTTGAGAAGTAAAAAATCGAGGAGAGAAATTCCAGAGAGTGAAAAGCTTTGAACTAGGGTTTCTGGGTAAAGTTTAAAACGAAGAAGGAGAAGAAGTATGAAAGGTAATCGAATCGAGGTAACTGAATCGTCGCAAAAAATAATTCCTTTTTGAAAAATAACTGCCTTAATAAATCGATAACCACCCTTTAGAAAATAAACTGCCTTAATAAACATAATTATCCATAAATAAACAGGCAAACTTACCTTTTCGAAATAACAGATTAAGTAAATAAGTGAACTTACAGTCGTGTCGATTGGTATTCTCGTCTATACCCTTTTGAGTCGATACTTTATCGACTTTAAGATTCTCGAGTCGAGCTTCAACATTCTTCAAGAGATACAATATTGAGTCTTGAGCGAATAGACTCAAATAAGCTTTTCTCAAGTGACTTTGTGAAGATGTCGCGTTGATTCTTCGAGTCAATAAATTGTATCAAGACTTCTTTGTTGAACATGATCTCTTATAAAATGATGTCGAATCTCAATATGTTTGGCTCTTGAATGTAGGATAGGATTCTTTGTAAGATTGATTGCGCCGGTATTGTGACATCGATCTCTGTGCAAGAGTCTTCAATACCAAAGTCTCGTAGTTGTTGTTTTATCCATAGTATTTGAGAACAGCAACTTCCAAGTGCTACGTATTCTGCTTCAGCTGTTGAAAGAGCCACGGTACCTTGTTTTCTTGAGAACCAGGATACCACCCTGTTACCAAGTAATTGACAAGTTCCTGAAGTGCTTTTTCTTTCAACTCTACAACCTGCAAGATCTGCGTCTGAATAACCAAGAAGGGTAAAGTTTCCTTCTTTGGGATACCATAGACCAATCTTAGCGGTAGTTGCAACGTATTTAATGATACGTTTAGCAGCACTTAAATGTGATTCCTTAGGATCGATTGAAACCTAGCACATATGCAAACACTAAATAATATATCAGGTCTAGATGCGGTAAGATAAAGAAGTGAACCGATGATACTCTGTATAATTTTTGGTCGACTTTCTTCCCTTCGTCTTTGTCTATCTTCAAAGCACTTGACATTGGTATGTCGGTCTTTTTGCAATTCTCAGACCGAACTTTTTAACAAGTTCTTTTGCATATTTCTCTTGATGAATGAAGATTCCTTCTTTAAGTTGTTTCACTTGTAGACCAAGGAAGAAGGATAGTTCACCCATCATGCTCATCTCAAATTCATCCTGCATAGACTTAGAAAATTTCTTGCACAAAGTCTCATTAGATGATCCGAATATGATGTCATCAACATAAATCTGAACGAGTAGAAAGCTTTTGCCTTCCTTTTTAATAAACAGAGTAGTGTCTACCTTTCCTTTAGAAAAACCACTTTGAATCAAAAAATTACTTAACCTTTCATACCAAGCTCGAGGAGCTTGTTTTAATCCATATAACGCTTTCTTGGTCCCGAACACCGAGTCTGGTTTCTTTGAGTCTTCAAATCCAGGAGGTTGTTCCACATAGACTTCTTCTTGAATAAATCCATTCGGGAATGCGCTTTTGACGTCCATTTGAAATAACCTGAAATTCTTATAACATGCAAAAGCAAGTAGTAATCGATTGCTTCTAACCTTGCTCTTGGAGCATAAGTCTCATCATAGTCTATCCCTTCTTCTTGCGTGTATCCTTTAGCCACGAGTCTTGCTTTGTTTCTTGTCACTTTGCCTTTTTCATCAACTTTGTTCCTGAAAACCCATTTAGTTCCAATACAGTTTTACCTTTTGGTTTAGGAGTTAATTCCCAAACGTCGTTATCTTGAATTGTTTGAGCTCTTCTTGCATTGCTTCAATCCGGCTTTCATCGGCTAAGGCTTCTTCAATGTTTTTGGGTTCTATTTCAAAAATAAGTGCAACCGCACTAGACTCTTCTCGTCTTTTGGCTCTTGTACGAATTCCCTCATTAATGTTCCCAATAATGAGATCTTCGGGATGATTTGGACTTGTGTTTCCGATTTGCTGGATGGTCGATGGATTGTTGATCATTTTCTTGAGTTGAATCTCCATCGACAACTTGTTGTCGCATCTGGATTTTGGACGCTTTATGGGAGATAGATCTAGCGAGTGCAGGAACAGATTCTGATTCTTCAGTCTGTATTGGCTGAACTTGTGGAGAGTCTTGAAATTTGACGTTCATTGATTCTTCCACAGTCTGAGTCTTCTTGTTGAATACTCTATAGGCTTTGCTTGTAGATGAGTAGCCAAGAAAGAATCCTTCATCGATTTTCTTCAAACTTACCAACTCGATCATTTGCATTCTTTAGAATAAAGCATTTACAACCAAATACTTGAAAATAAGAAACAAGTTGGTTTCTTTTCTTTAAAAATTTCATAAGGAGTTTTCTCAAGAATTGGTCTTAAAAATACTGTTAATAATATAACAAACAGTTGAAACAGCTTCAGCCCAAAACCTTGAAGAAATATTACTTTCAATTAAAGAGTTCTTGCCATTTTTTGTAAAGACCTATTTTTCCTTTCCACAACCCCATTACGTTTGGTGTGTATGGAGAGGAGAATTTATGCTGAAAACCAGAATCATCACGAATTTAGTAAAGTCTTGATTTTCAAACTCACCTCCATGGTCGTACGAATGCTTGAGATAGTGTAACCTTTCTCATTACGTACCTTCTTAGCAAACTTTGAAAAGAGAGAAAGTTTGAGACTTACTTGAGAGAAAGTAGACCCAAGTAAATCGTGAATAATCATCCACTATTACTAGGCGAGAACCTTTTTCCACCAATGCTTTGCGTTCTAGTAGGTCCAAATAAATCCATATGCGAAGCTGCGGTACACGATTAGTAGAAACTTTACTTATTGGTTTGTAAGAGTTTCTAACCTGTTTACCCGAGTACGCATGGTGTGCATAGATCGGACTTTAAATAATTGAGAATAGGCAATCCTCGAACAAGTTTCTTGGAGGAGATCTTGCTGATTTGCTTCATATTGATATGGCCAAGTTTTACGTGCCATAGATTAGCTTCATCTTGTGCGATATCAAAACCTTTGTGATCTTTCATGATTTACATCCGGAAGATAGATATTTCCATGTCTTCGTCCGGTAAAGGATTGAGTAGAGTCTTTCTTGATTCCGAGCACTTTCTTTCTGGAAGTTGATCTTGAATCAGTATCACACAAGCGGCTTATGCTAAGCAAGTTGTAATTTAATCCTTCAACTAAGGAAACATTCTTGATTGACGAGACTTCCAATCTTGACTGTTCCACGACCAATGATTCTTCCTTTGTTGTTACCACCAAAAGAAACTTTTCCTCCGTCTTTCTGGTCAAGTGTTATGAAGCAACTTGAATCTCCTGTCATATGTCTTGAGCAGCCACTATCTAGATACCACTTAATCTTCTTCTTGATAGTGACCTGCAATTAAAAAAAAGAATTCAAGCTTTCTTTGGTACCCACTTCATCTTGGGTCGAAGAGTTAGAGCAATAAACAGTCTTTGCCCAATTCCTTTTAACGAGGTCTCCAAACCAAAGGACATTCTTTCTCAAAATGTTCTGAGCTTTGACACTTGGAACATTTCAAAGCATTTACGCCAACAAGTTTTACAAAGACTTTCTGAAAATGATTTTTATAAGCAATTCTGGTTGGTCTTTGTTTGATTCTTTCCTTCACCTTTGGAAAATCAATTAGAGGAATAGTTTCAGAAGTCATACCAAGACCTAACTTATCAAAGTAGGGTCTTTGTATCGAAAAGAATCTTATCCAACTTTTCGAACCATTTGAAAATCTTTTTGATATATTAGAAATATCTTTTTCAAAAGATTGTTTTCTTTGAAACAGTCGAGTTTTCTTTCAAGACAAGTAAAGTTATTTTCTAACTTTTCAAATTTCTCTTTCCAAAGTTTTTCCTGTTGCTTCAATGTAGAATTTTCCTTTTTCAATTCGGAGATCCTCTTAAGAGAAGTTTTTAGACTAAGACAAAGTTCATCAATGTATTTGAAACTTTGATAGGAATTCGAGATTACTAACCTCGAGTTCTTGTGCGAGTACGTATCGAATCGGTGCGAGTCCGAATCGGATTTTGCCATTAGACAGGATATTGGCATAGTCGTCATCACTTTCTTCACATTCGGTATCACTCAGTCTCTGCTTTGAGTGCTTTTACGTATTTCTCGGTCTTTCCTTTTCTCTTCTTTAACGAGGGCGGTTAGATTACGATGTGTCCCTTTTCTTGCATTCAAAACAAGTCACTTCTTTGTTAGAATCATCTTCCTCTGTTGATTTGTTCGAAACCTTTGTGAGCTCTGTTTCTTCCGGTTGAATTTTCTTCCTTTTCTATTCAACTTTACGAATCTCTTTATCATAAGTGCCAGCTCTTCATCATCTAGATCTTCTTCAGAATCTGTAGCATCAGAATAGTCATTAGACTTTAAGGCAATTGATTTCTTACCTCTTGAATCTTCCTCTTCGTTGGTTTGCTCTACTTCATAAGATTGAAGAGTCCCAACCAATTCATCTACAGAGAGTGGAGCAATCCTCTGTGTCTCTCTTATTGAGGTTTTTATGTGATTCCAGTCTTTGGAGAGTCCTCGTAGGAGTTTATTGACCTTCATATGTCCTGAGATTGGATGTCACGATATTCAAGACCATTCACAATTTCGGTAAAGCGACTAAACATGTCGGTTATTGATTCTCCTGATCTCATCTTAAAGACTTCATATTGTCCCCAAAGAATGTTGATCCTTGTCTCTTTCACTCGATCGGTCCCTTCATAGGTAATGTGAAGCCTATCCCAGACTTCTTTTTGCTGTATCACAAGAAGATATTCTGTTATACTCGGTAGGGGATAAAGCACAATATAAGGAGTAAATGGCTTTAGCGTCAAGAGTCTGTCTCTTGGTGATTTCTTCTTGAGTCATTTGAGTGGGATCGGCAACTTCTTTTCCTCTCTCGGATCACGATCTTTGCGGCGGGAATGATTCCTTTGTCAACCACTTCCCATTCCAAAGGATCTTTTCGCTCTTAGGAACGCTTTCATCTTGTTCTTCCATATCTTTGTAGTCTTTTCCATCAAAGTATGGAGTGCAGTATTACTTTGACCTTCGACCAACCCCGTAGGTAACATACTAGCCATAGATCTTTTACTCGAAGTAAAGACACTTCTTATAAAGCAGTACACAAGCTCTGATACCAATTGATAGGACTAGAATTAGCACCTAGAGGGGGGTGAATAGGTGATTAAAGCAATTTTAACAATCAAATCCGATTAAGAGATTAATGAATTAAAAACAACAATCGCAGCAATTGAAATAATGAAAGATAAAAGGATTAGGGAGTGAGAATTAAGACTCGGATTTATAGTGGTTAGAAACATATAAAGCCTACGTCCACTCTCCCGCACGGACAGCCCCCTTCTGGCTGGATTTCACTAAGAATCAAAAAAGAGTTACGAGTCTCACGCTCTTGAGTCCACAATGTAGAACTTCTACTACACTTCCTCAAGGTCTCACAACTCTATGATCACTCTTTTGATTACATGTATTGCTCGAAGAATAAGATCACAAACGAAATATGGAGGTTCGGACTTTGGAATTCTTCTATCCAGCACGCTTCAACAACGAACGTCTCTCTCTTTATACGCTTCTTTATGCCTTCATTACCGTTGGCACCTTCCAAAAAGTTCTTCCAATCAACCCGTTGGACAGAATCAATTTGGAGAGATCTCGAGCTCTTTAAGGTAAGTGTAGATAGCCCATCAATCTGCTCGCCCATACAATCAGGATTTTGGTTTCCATAAGTAGAACTTTCCAATTAAGTTGCGAATCTTAGAGAATCTAGATCAATTCGGATAAGAATGTAAGATCTTGTAGTGCTGAATCCAGTCGAAAGATATTCCTTAACCATTGAGATAAAAACCATATAAGATCTGAATAGAAGTTCGTCTATCTTGACGGTCTAGAATCTGTCCATGAGAGTAGACTTTGAAACTTGAGTCTTGTTAGCGTCAGACTTTGATCTTTAGACTTTGTCAGTAGAGTCTGCAAGTCTTCAGACTAGACTGAGAGAAATGTTGTCAACTTCAAAACCTATTGAGGAGAATTTATCCAACACTCCGGGCATCTCGAAACTCCCGAGGACATCCGGCACACACCTCCGGGCATCTGGCACACACACTCCGAGCATCCCGACACTCCCGGGGCATCGTTGGCTCACACCTCCGATGGTATCCTCATTACAATGCATATTCTCATATATCTCATTTTCAATTTCACCTTTGATGTAACAATGCCAATGATTTGGAATCAGCCTTTTTGAAATCACATAATATGCATTGGGAAAAGTATCATTTGATGCAATGGTTTAAAAAAAGAAATCTTTCTTTGAGTTCATGAAAATTCATCGATACTTTGATGTCATATGAAATGTATGAATGTCATCACATCATTGCACAAGTAATAATCCAAAATATCATGATTCACGTAACAATTTCAATAACTAGTAAATAGCACAATTTCTAGCTAAAACAGAATACATGCGGTTCATGAAAATTTCGGAAAATTGGTAAACGGTGGAAGTAAATTCTGAAAATTTACCACATTGTAGATAAGATCTAGGAAAACATATTTCGTGAAGACCACCCTATCAAACAAGGCTTCACAGAATACGTACGGTACGTATATCACAAGAAAATGATTTTTAGCCTTACTCATGCACAGTTTTTGAAACATTTTCGATTAAATACCTAAATGACCTTTAAAAATTATGAAATTATAAAATGTGATAGTTAAGACATAGAGGCAGATACTTCATGCAGAACACTACACCAAAAGGTCCTTACATAATTCAATACTGACCACGCATTACAACACTACTAATTCTGTCCGTTCATCTTGCACAGTTTTTGAAACATTTTTGGTTAAATACCCAAATGACCTTCAAAAATTATGAAAGTTAACTATGTTGTAGACAAGACATAGATAAAGATATTTCATGCAGAACACTTTTCCAAAAGAAACTCGTACAGAATGGTATAGACCACGCATTGCAACATTACTAAGTCCGAATACATCAGATTGCACCATTTTGAAAACATTTTCGATTAAATAGGCAAATGACCTTCAAAAATTATGAAATTTAACTATATTGTAGAAAAGACACAGAGGAAGATATTTCATGCAGACATCAAAGTCATATTCGCTCTAGATAATTAATTACAAACGGTTAAAACTTCTGTTCCTAGTACCGAAATTTCCAGATCTAACCATCTCCGAAAAACCATGATTTCACCTACCTATTCTTGTTTGTTTTCTCTAAATTTTTGATATATTATACCTTATGATGTTCTTAACAACTTCTGTTCAGAAGTTGAGGTAAGATCTCCACTAAAAAGCCACATGCAATTCGAAATCCTACAAATGGACAGACTGATTTTTTTCTAGAAACAGCATGCATAGCCAACAAATTCCTCCCCATTGTTTGAAATCTCCTCACTTCCTCCACATTCGACGTTCACAAATCAACATGCACTCATCTCAGCTAGCCAAAAGAGTAGAGAAACAGACTCTACTTGCCTCAAACTTAAGCACAAACAGCAACAAAGGTGGCGGGCAAGGCGGCAAACGGCAGACGGTCCTTCTGCTCCTTCCTCTTCGCACGCACGGCCACTCCTTTCTCTTCTTCCCTTCTTTTCCTTCCTTCCTCTCTTTCTCTCCTCTCTCTCTCTCTCTCTCTCTCTCTCTCTCTCTCTCTCTCTCTCTCGGACGACACTTCCTCTTTCTCTCCCTTTTCTCGCCAAAACCGCCCCCTTTTTCCCTTAATTTCTTTTCTGCACTCAAAAGCAATCATTTGATTGCATGCATCCGCCCAAAGGGGCCAGCGGGGGCAGCTGCACTTGGCTCAACCTCCTTGGCACTTGGCAACACACATGCAAGGTTGATGGGCTTCAAAGTTGGGCCGGTCTTGGGCCTTCTTGGGCCGGTCGAATAGGGGGCCTGCGTGGGCTGGTTGGACGGTCCTTGAGCCTAAAAATCAGCCCACCCTCTCCTATTCTTATTCCCTTTTAATCCTTATTTAATAAACACCTAATTTCAACTTATAAGTTCACAAAACTTTGTAATTTAAATCAATAAAATTCCACTTATAAAGTGCACCACCAAGAATAGGATTTCTATATCAATTGCACCTCAATAAAATCCTTGGGTCACTTGTAGACACATCTCCATCCAAACAATTGTCCATTACAATGCTTGGTCCTAAATTAATTGAAATTCATTGATTAAATGGCTAATACAAAAAAATCAAATGGTACTTCCATTACCTAATCACAGTTCATGGTACTCCAGAGGTTGTCATGAGATTTTTGGATGCCACAATTCTCCCCTCCTTAGAGAATTTCGTCCTCGAAATTAGACATTACCTATGTCTCCTCAAACAAGTGAGGGTACCTTTCCCTCATCTCATTTTCACTCTCCCATGTGGCTTCCTCCACATTATGATATTGCCATAATATCTTAACCAAAGGAATCGTTTTGGTTCTAAAGACTTGCTCCTTTCTGTCCAGCACTTGCACCGGCTCTTCAATGTATCGCACTTTCTCGTCCACTTTGATGGCTTCATGATCGAGTATGTGACCAGGATCTGGCTGATACTTTCTTAGCATCGACACATGAAACACATCATGTAAATTTCCCAAATTAGGAGGCAACGCCAAACGATAAGCTGCATCTCCTATCCTTTCAAGTATCTCAAAAGGTCCTACAAATCTGGGACCCAACTTTCCTTTCATTCCAAAACAAGATACTCCTCTCATTGGAGATACTTTGAGATATACATGATCTCCCACACTAAACTCAAGGGCCTTACGTTGTCTGCGTAGCCTTTTTGTCTACTCTAGGCTGTTTTAAGTCTTTTTTTCCGATAATCTCGTGACCCGGTGGTAACTTGTACCAATTCGGGTCCCGTCAATCTTCTTTCACCTACTTCATCCCAAGAGACGGGGTCCCTGCATCTTCTCCGTATAATGCTTCATATGGGGCCATGCCTATACTTTTACGAAAACTATTGTTATAAGCAAACTCTATCAAATGCAAGTTCTCATCCCATCTTCCTCTAAAATCAATAATACGGGCTCTCGGCATATCTTCCGAGTTTGAATCTCTCTCTGTTTGTCCATTTGTTTGAGGGTGATAAGCGATCAATTGAAGCTTTGTCCCTAAAGCATTTTGCAAACTCCGCCAAAAGTTCGAGGTAAACCTAGAGTCTCAATCCGAGGTGATCGTTATAGGTATACCATGTAACCGTATTATCTGGCTTACATAAATCTCAGCATTCTATTCATTGAATAGCTCATACGGACTGCTAAGAAATGGGCAGACTTAGTCAAACGATCCACTATTACCCAAATTGAATCGTGACCACTTGATGTCCTTGGCAGTCCTTGCACAAAGTCCATCGTTACATGCTCCCATTTCCACTCAGGTATGTCTAACGGTCTCAAGAGTCTGCGGGTTTGCGATGTTCCGCCTTCACTTGTTGACACGTCAAACATTGAGAAACATGCTTAGCCGTATTTGCTTTCATACCATTCCACCAAAATTGCTTGACGCAAATTTCTGTACATCTTTGTACTACCTGGATGAATCTTTTGTATTTACTCCTATGTGCCTCCGACAGAATTTCCTTCTTTACTTCCTCATTGTCGGGTACACAGAGTCGCCCTTGACATCTTACCACTCCATCTTCAGAAACTTGAAATTCTGGTCTTTTTCCTAAAGACACTGCCTCTTTTACCTTCATAATCTTCGGGTCCGACTTTTGCAGGGTCTGAACTTTCTGAATAATTTCGGGTTCAATCCTTAATGCTCTAAGCATACCGGTAAGACCATCCACTTTTAATTTAAATGCCGAGTCCGCTACGGACTTTAGTAAGTTCCATTCCGCTATTCTTAAACTGGCCATCTCCATGGTTGACTTACGACTAAGAGCATCCGCTACCTTGTTCGCCTTCCCTAGATGGTATCGTATCTCACAATCATAATCCTTTAATAACTCCATCCACCTCCTTTGTCTCATGTTCAACTCCTTTTGTGAGAAATAGATATTTCAAGCTCTTATGATACGTATAAATCTCAAATTTTTCCCCATATAAATAATGCCTCCATATCTTCAAAGCGAACACTATAGCTGCCAATTCTTGATCATGCGTTGGGTAGTTCAGTTCATGGGGTTTCAATTGTCTAGATGCGTAGGCTATGACCTTGCCATGCTGCATCAAAACACATCCCAATCCTTTGTGAGATGCATCACTATATATTGTAAAACCATCAGGTCTAGATGGTATAGTCAAGATTGGGGCCGAGGTTAACTTCCTTTTAAGTTCCCGAAAACTCCTTTCACATTCCCCACTCCATTCAAATCTCGTGTTCTTTCGAGTTAATTTGGTTAAGGGGCCTGCCAATCGTGAAAACCCTTCAATAAACCTTCGATAATAATTGGCCAGTCCTAGGAAACTCCGTATTTCGGTGGGTGTGGTCGGTCTTGGCCAATTTATTACCATCTCAACTTTCGCCGGATCCACTGCAATTCCTCCTCCTGACACCACATGTCCTAAGAATATTATCCGGTCCAACCAAAATTCACACTTGCTGAATTTGGCATAAAGCTTGTGATCCCTCAGAGTTTGCAAAACTATCCTCAAGTGTTGCTCATGTTCCTTTGGCCCTTCCGAATAAACCAAGATATCATCGATAAAAACAATCACAAATTGGTCTAAATAAGGCTTAAATACCTTATTCATTAGGTCCATAAATGCAGCTGGTGCATTTGTTAAACCGAATGGCATAACAAGGAACTCGTAATGTCCATAACGAGTCCTAAACGCAGTCTTAGGAATGTCTTCTTTCTTAATTCTTAGCTGATGGTATCCCGACCTTAAGTCAATCTTAGAGAAGACCGAACTTCCCTGGAGTTGGTCGAATAGGTCATCAATTCTAGGCAAGGGATACTTATTTTTAATGGTCACTTGATTCAGTTGCCTATAGTCAATGCACAAGCGCATCGATCCATCTTTCTTTTTCACAAACAGAATTGGTGCACCCCAAGGTGAAGCACTTGGCCTAATGAATCCCTTGTCAGGCAACTCCTGTAGTTGCACTTTCAACTCCTGTAGTTGCACTTTCAACTCCTTTAGTTCCATTAAGGCCATCCTGTATGGGGCTTTCGATATTGGTCCTGTTCCAGGCATTAGCTCAATCTCAAACTCAATCTCTCTTTCCGGCGGTAGTCCAGGCAACTCTTCAGGAAATACGTCTTGAAATTCATTCACTACCTGAATTTCATCAAGCTTAGGCTCTTCCTTGGTACAATCTTTAACCATTGCCAGGTACCCTTGACATCCTTCGTCAAGTAACGCACTAGCCTCTACTGCTGAAATAAGTGATATAGATAAGTTGGTCTGGCCTCCCAGAAATTTACAATCCGACCAATCAGGTAGAATAAACTGGATCACTTTTCTATAACAATCCATTTTGGCACGATACTTATGAAGCCAATCCATTCCTATGATAACATCAAAATCATACATAGCCATTACGACTAAGTCTATTTCCATATCTCTTCCTCCTATGGTTATCTTACATTTTTCACATACCAGTGTAGACAACACTGCATCCTTTAAAGGCGTAGAAACACAAAGAGGGGTTTCCAGAAATGTCGTTTCTATTTTACTCAACAATCTATATCTTTCAGACACAAATGAATGCGTGGCACCCGTATCAAACAATGCATAAGCCCTCTTGCCATTTATGAAAATTGTACTTGAGATGACGTTTTTGGAAGCTTTTGCTTCCTCTTGGGTGACCGCATACACTTTTCCTTGAGCTGGTGGTCTTTGTGGATTCCTTTGAGAATATGGCCCAAGTAGCTTATTTGGGGTACTCGTCGCAATGAGTTGATACTTGTTCGTGACCTCTCGTGGACAATCCTTCTTAAGATGTCCTACCTTTCCACAGCCATAACACTTCAACCGTCCATTACAAGGTCCGGGGCCATGTCGTCCATCACACCTTCGACATTCTTTATTCCGATAAGGTGTTCTTCCCAGATTCAGACCATCCTTAGCTTTTCCAAAATTTTCGAAATTGCCCTTCTTCTTAGACTCCCAGGTCTGACCTTGACCTGTATAGGGTCTCTTCCCTGCCTGATATCACCAAAAGACGATTGTCTCTTATTCTCCGACTGTTCCCTTACTAACTCCTGCTCCACCAGCTGTGCCCTTTCATAGATCTCATTATAATCTCTTATGTTCAAAGGCACCAATTGCTTCCTTATATCAGTTCTTAGTCCCTTCAAAAACCTCTTAGCTTTCTCTTCCTGATCTTCAATCAGTCTAGGAGCATATCTAGACAGTTCAGAAAATCTTGCCTCATATTGATCCACTGTCAGCTCCTTTTGTTCTAACTGAACAAATTCTGTAATTTTCTTATCTCTAGCACAGTTAGAAAAATGCTTTCTATTGAAAGCTCTGACAAACTCTTCCCAATTAACATCAATACCTGGTGGAAAGATTGTGTCCCTCAAAGCTCTCCACCAAAACTTCGCATTTCCCTCCAGCTGGTACTCTGCCAAAGTTATTTTCTCAGCATCATTGCAGTCCAACAACCGGAAAATTTGCTTCATCCCATCAATCCAATGCTCCGCCTCCTCAGGACTTCCCATTCCACTGAATTTAGGTGGTTTCAACTTCAAAAATTGCTCCACCAATCCTTGAGTACGGCGTTCGCTCCGGGTTGTTGCTGCGCTTGTCTTTCCATCAGATTTCCAATATTGGCCAATGCAAGATATCTTCCATTCGGGGTTCAGCCCTTGCTGCAGAGGCTTCAGCCCTCGATGGATGATGACTTCCATATCGTACCATAATTTTCCTGCAGTTTCCAAGCATTTGCCTTAGGAAATATTTGTGACTCAAAGTCTCCATTAGAAGTAATAGCACTAAGAAAAAAAAATAAGTAACATAACCATGTTACTGGCACCTAAAAGTAATCTCAAAACACAGACTGGGGATCTACGGGCGTATACTCATCACCCGTTGTTCAAAGTTAGTCAACCACTCTCAGTTAGTATCCTACAGTGTGCATTGTCATTACTTTCCTCAATTTCCAAATGAGGCTCCTTATCACTCCACATATAAACCTTTTGCTCTGATACCAATCGCTGTGGCACCCCCAAACCGCTAAGGTTGCCACAGATACCTATCGCTCTACCTATTGAAATATCAGTTACTTGTCCTTGAAAAAAAGAGACTTTAAGGAAAACCCGTGGTTTTGTAGGCACATATATATATATATATATTTTAAAAGAGTTTAGCGCAGCTCATAGCGAAATTAGAGACGAGTCTCGCCATCCCTCTACTCTCTTAACGATGATACAATGCACACCAACTACACATTGAAGGAAAACATAAAGCCGAGCCACTTTTATTTACATTTTCAAGATGGACATCTCGGGTCGGTATAAACAAAAAGCCAAGACTTTTCACTACGCTTGGCTACATCTCAAAAGAGAGATCATCGACCCCCTATATCGATCGTGTAAAACCCTCCATCTATAAGTGTCGGCTATCTCCAAAAAGTGTCAGCTCCCTCTTCTCACGCGGGCCATCACACCCAATCTAGTGCATCGGGCGGTGGTGGCGGCAACATCCCCAGCATCACCCCGTCACGTCGGACATGGACGGACAGGAACTCCTGGATGACCGGGCCCCCAGCCAGGCCCACGTCATACATCACCAGCACCTGAACCCGTATGAACACCAACCCAGGGATGGTGACGCATACGTGCTCCATGCACTCGACCTCCACGTCAGAGGGAAGGCCGTAAAAAGTACCGCGCGAAACTTCAGGGAGAGGCATCTCTCTAATCTGAAATGTTAGTCCCCAAAGGGGTGAGTACAACCACTCAGCAGGTAAAAGATCCATTAAACTACTCAATGCATCAAACAGAGCAATCATGGTACCATAGAGTACATATAGTTCATACATATCAATCATGTCTCACCTTTCGGTCATGCATATTACATCAAAATGGCCATGTGTAAGTATAGGTCACCATATCACGTGCATAAACCACCAATGCATTAGTACATATATCATGCAGTCATGCATACATGTCATCATACCATGTGCACATACCACTATGCACTTATACATGTTACGTCATACGGTCATGCATACATGTCACCACATTGTGCATGATTCAATTTCAACTCATGTTTTTCAATTGGATCGCCACATTTTTCTTTCCCGGGACCAGTAATTGCATCCCACATTTTATCGCTCGCACCCAACTTGGCATGACGAGGAACCTCCGGCACACACCTCCGGGCATCCGGCACACACACTCCGGGCATCTCGAAACTCCCGAGGACATCCGGCACACACACTCCGGGCATCCCGACACTCCCAGGGCATCGTCGGCTCACACCTCCGATGGTATCCTCATTACAATGCATATTCTCATATATCTCATTTTCAATTTCACCTTTGATGTAACAATGCCAATGATTTCGAATCAGCCTTTTTGAAATCACGTAATATGCATTGGGAAAAGTATCATTTGATGCAATGGTTTAAAAAAAGAAATCTTTCTTTGAGTTCATGAAAATTCATCGATACTTTGATGTCATGTGAAATGTATGAATGTCATCACATCATTGCACAAGTAATAATCCAAAATATCATGATTCACATAACAATTTCAATAACTAGTAAATAGCACAATTTCCAGCTAAAACAGAATACATGCGGTTCATGAAAATTTCGGAAAATTGGTAAACGGTGGAAGTAAATTCTGAAAATTTACCACATTGTAGATAAGATCTAGGAAAACATATTTCGTGAAGACCACCCTATCAAACAAGGCTTCACAGAATACGTACGGTACGTATATCACAAGAAAAGGATTTTTAGCCTTACTCATGCACAGTTTTTGAAACATTTTCAATTAAATACCTAAATGACCTTAAAAAATTATGAAATTAGAACATGTGATAGTTAAGACATAGAGGCAGATACTTCATGAAGAACACTACACCAAAAGGTCCTTACATAATTCAATACTGACCACGCATTACAACACTACTAATTCTGTCCGTTCATCTTGCACAGTTTCTGAAACATTTTTGGTTAAATACCCAAATGACCTTCAAAAATTATGAAATTTAACTATGTTGTAGACAAGACATAGCTAAAGATATTTCATGCAGAACACTTTTCCAAAAGAAACTCGTACAGAATGGTATAGACCACGCATTGCAACATTACTAAGTCCGAATACATCAGATTGCACCATTTTGAAAACATTTTCGATTAAATAGGAAAATGACCTTCAAAATTTATGAAATTTAACTATATATTAGAAAAGACACAGAGGAAGATATTTCATGAAGACATTGAAGTCAGATTCTAGTACCGAAATTTCCAGATCTAACCATCTCCGAAAAACCATGATTTCACCTACCTATTCTTGTTTGTTTTCTCTAAATTTTTTATATGTTATACCTTATGATGTTCTTAACAACTTTCGTTCAGAAGTCGAGGTAAGATCTCCACTAAAAAGCCACATGCAATTCGAAATCCTACAAATGGACAGACTGATTTTTTTTCTAGAAACAGCATGCATAACCAACAAATTCCTCCCCATTGTTTCGAAATCTCCTCACTTCCTCCACATTCGACGTTCACAAATCAACATGCACTCATCTCAGCTAGCCAAAGAGTAGAGAAACGGACTCTACTTGCCTCAAACTTAAGCACAAACAGCAACAAAGGTGGCGGGCAAGGCGGAGAACGGCGGACGGTCCTTCTCCTCCTTCCTCTTCGCACGCACGGCCACTCCTTTCTCTTCTTCCCTTCTTTTCCTTCCTTCCTCTCTCTCTCTCTCTCTCTCTCTCTCTCTCTCTCTCTCGGACGACACTTCCTCTTTCTCTCCCTTTTCTTGCCAAAACCGCCCCCTTTTTCCCTTAATTTTCTGCACTCAAAAGCAATCATTTGATTGCATGCATCCACCCAAAGGGGCCAACGGGAGCAGCCGCACTTGGCTCAACCTCCTTGCCACTTGGCAACACACATGCAAGGTTGATGGGCTTCAAAGTTGGGCCGGTCTTGGGCCTTCATGGGCCGGTCGAATAGGGGGGCTGCGTGGGCTGGTTGGACGGTCCTTGGGCCTAAAAATCAGCCCACCCTCTCCTATTCTTATTCCCTTTTAATCCTTATTTAATAAACACCTAATTTCAACTTATAAGTTCACAAAACTTTGTAATTTAAATCAATAAAATTCCACTTATAAAGTGCACCACCAAGAATAAGATTTCTATATCAATTGCACCTCAATAAAATCCTTGGGTCACTTGTAGACACATCTCCATCCAAACAATTGTCCATTACAATGCTTGGTCCTAAATTAATTGAAATTCATTGATTAAATGGCTAATACAAAAAAAAATCAAATGGCACTTCCATTACCTAATCACAGTTCATGGTACTCCAGAGGTTGTCGTGAGATTTTTGGGTGCCACAACAAATATGGAAATGGGAGCATATCATGGGTGAAAAGCTAATTTTCAAATTAACCAAGGATGTTAAGGATCCTCCGTAATGTGAAGACTTAAAAGTATTGTAAAGTTTAAACAAGCAGGGTGAATATGGCTTGTCTCCAAGGATTATATTGTGGCACCCCCAAACAACTAAGGTCGCCGCAGATACCTATCGCTCTACCAATTGAAATGCCAGTTACATATCTTCCTTTTAGGGGTCAAAGAGGAACCGTAGTTCATAGGCATTTTTTTTTTTTGAAAAGAATTTGGCGCAGCTCATATCGAAAGTAAAGACGAGTCTCACCATCCCTCTACTCTCATAACGATGATACAATGCACACCAACTACACATCGAAGGAAAACATAAAGCCGGGCCACTTTTATTTACATTTTTAGGATGGACATCTCGGGTCGGTACAACCAAAAAGCCAAGACTTTTCATTAAACTTGGCTACAACTCAAAAGAGAGATCTCGACGCCCTATATCGATCGTGTATAACCCTCCATCTACAAGTGTCGGCTATCTCCAAAAAGTGTCAGCTCCCACTCCTCACGCGGGCCATCACACCCACCTTGGTGCATCGGGCGGTGGCGGCGGCAACATCCCCAGCATCACTCCGTCACGTCGGACGTGGACGGATAAGAACTCCTGGACAACCGGGCCCTCAGCCAGGCCCATGTCATACATCACCAGCACATGAACCCATATGAACACCAAACCAGGGATGGTGACACAAATATGCTCCATACACTCGACCTCCACGTCAGATGGAAGGCCGTAAAAGGTACTGCGCGTGACCGGAGGGAGAGGCATCTTTCTAATCTGAAATGTTAGTCCCCAAAGGGGTGAGTACAACCACTCAGCAGGTAAAAGATCCACTAAACTACTCAATGCATCAATCAAAACAATCATGACATCATGGTAGAGTACATATAGTTCATACATGTTAAACATACCTCACCTTTCAACCATGCACATTACATCATAACAACCATGTATATAAGTCACTATGTTATGTGCATACACCACCATGCACTCATACATATAACCTCATACAACCATGCATACATGTCACCATATTATGTGCACATACCACCATGCACTCATTCACATAACATCATACAGCCATGCATACATGTCACCATATTATGTGCACATACCACCATGCACTTATTCACATAACATCATACGGCCATGCATACATGTCACCATATTATGTGCACATACCACCATGCACTTATTCACATAACATCATACGGCCATGCATACATGTCACCATATTACGCATGAATTAATTTCAACTTTTATCTTTCAATTGGATCACCACATCTTCCCTTCCCGGGACCAGTAATTGCATCCCACATTTTATCGCTCGCACCCAACCTGGCATTGCGAGGAACCTCCGGCACACACCTCCGGGCATCTCGAAACTCCTGAGGACATCCGGCACACACCTCCGGGCATCCGGCACACACACTCCGGGCATCCCGACACTCCCGGGGCATCGTCGGCTCACACCTCCGATGGCCTTCTTATCATTACAATGCATACTCTCATATATCTCATTTTTCAATTTCACATTTGATGTAACAATGCCAATGATTGAAATCAGCCTCTTTAAAATCATATAATATGCATTGGGAAAAGTATCATTTGATGCAATGGTTTTGAAAAACTTCATCGAGTTCATGAAAATCCATCAATCCTTTGATGTCATATGAAGTGTATGAATGTCATCACATCATTGCACGAGTAATAATCCAAGATATCATGATTTACATAACAATTCCAATAACCAGTAAATAAAACAATTTCCAGCTTAAACAGAATGCATGCGGTTCATGAAAAATTCCGGAAAATTAGTAAACAGTGGAAGTAAATTCTGAAAATTTACCACATTGTAGATAAGATCTAAGAAAACATATTTCGTGAAGAACACCATATCAAACAAGGCTTCACAGAATACGTACAGGTCCGTATACCACTGAAAAAGGATTTTTAGCCTTACCCATGCACAGTTTCGAAAAAAATTTCGATTGAACCCTTAAATGAACTCAGAAAATTCTGAAATTTGGACACGTTGTAATTAAGATCTAGAGGTACAAGTTTCATGAAGAAATAGAAGTCCAATTCGTTCTGAATTAAAAGTTAAAATCGATTTACTTTTCCTGTTCTCAGTACCGTTTTCCAGATCTACCCGTGTTGAAGAAAAATCGTTTCCTTAGTCATTACTGGTCCATTTATTCTGAAATTTTAGTATGTTGTTCCTCAAGATGTTATATACAAATATTATCCAGAGCACGAAGTCGAATTCGAACTGGAACATTTTATAAAATCCACAGAATCGTAAGAGGTCAAAGAGCAGTTTTCCAGATCTAATATTTTCGAAGAAAAAGGGTTTTACGACTCAATACTTGTCCATTTCGTCTCAAATTTTAGTATGTTAACCATCAAGAAGTCCTCTACAGCTTTCATTAAGAAGTCGATGTGAAATTCCAAGTAGAACATTGCATGCAACTCACGAACTCACCAAAGGACAAACTGTTTCTTCAGAAAACAGAATACAAGACTTAGAACACAGCTTCTTCATCTTCAAAAATACTCACCTCTACTCCATTCGAATTCCACCATGCATCACACATCATCACAGCAAGTAAACCATAGCAAACAAAGTGTAGATTAACGGACTCTACTTGCCTCGGGTTAAAGCACAAAACAACTACCAACGGCGGCAAGGTGGCGGACGGATGGCGGCGAGCTAGGCGGACGGTCGACGGGCTGCCCTCCTCCTTCTTCCTTTCCTCCTTTCTCTCTTTCTATCCTCTCTCTCTCTCGGACGAACCCTCCTCTCTCTCTCTCTCTTTCTCGCTTAAACCGGTCACCTTTTCCCCCTAATTTCCTTCCCTCCATCATTAGCCATCATAATCTTTGCATGGCTTGACACTTGGCCATCTCCATGGGACAAATTGGGGGAGGCATGCAAACTGGACTCCCCCCCCCCTCCTTCGTGCGATCAACGGCCCTTCATGGGTTCTATGGGCCGGCCATTTCGGCCCATCTTAGGCCCAACACTTATGGGCCTAAGACCCAAGCTTAAATAATCCAAAATTGACCCTTTAAAAACCAGCTAAATCCCTATTTAAAACAAAGTACTAAATTGCAAATTAAATGGCTATACACTTGCAGTCATAAATCCATAAGTTCCAATTTATAACACATATGGCCAAAGATAGAACTTTCTTTCCCAAAAATTATCCATTAAAAGCTTGGCCATAAATCTCATTGCGAACCATGGATCAAAAGACTACAAAATAAAATAACGGTGCTTCCATCGCCTATCCATGGCTCATGGCATACTTAGGGATTTTCATGAAATTCTAGGATGCCACATATATATATATATATAGGAAGAAGCAATGCAACACAAAGTTGAAAGGGAAAAGTTATTCATATAATATACTACATGACATATACTAGAGATCCCTTCCATTCGAAGAAAAGGAGGCCACAGGATTCCGTGATAGAAGCAAACAAAGACACTTTCCACACTCTTTGGCTGAAACTAAAGAGGCACATCCTACACTCAAGGCTCTTAGGCCTATTATGCTTCATAGATCAATCTTGCACCAAATTGATGAGGAACTGTTAAATTGCCCTTACTCTTTCTTAATGTTCTCCAGTCAGTCACTATCCATGCAAGATGAACACAAATACTGGATATTCATTCCATCTGAGGAAAAGGAGGCCGTAGGAATCCATAATAGAAAGAAAGGCAAACTTTCCACACTCTTCGACTGAAATTAAAAGAGGCTGGTCCCACACTCAAGGCTTTTAGGCCCATTATGCTTCAGAGATCAATCTTACACCAAACTGATGAGGAAACTGTAAAATTGCCGTTTGTCACGACCCGATCTCATCACCCCTCGATCCCTCACCATCATGAGGAGAGAAAGGAGGGAAAGGTCGGATTTAGGGGTATTTGATCACGAGAGTTCCCTCACGGCTCGCGTGATTGAAGCAAACAAAGACACTTTCCACACTCTGTGGTTGAAACTAAAGAGGCACATCCTACACTCAAGGCTCTTAGGCCCATTATGCTTCATAGATCAATCTTACACCGCACTGATGAGGAACTATAAAATTGCCCTTACTCTTTCTTAATGTTGTGCAGTCACTCTCCATCCATGCAAGATGAGCACAAATACTAGATATTCATTCAATCTGAAGAAAAGGAGGCTGCAGAATTCCATAATAGAAGCAAACAAAGACAAACTTTCCACACTCTTTGGCTGAAATTAAAGAGTCTGATCCTACACTCAAGTGTCACGGGTCGGTTGATCACGCACTCGTGCGGCCTTAGGATTATCGATCCCAAGTTAGCCTTACACACACACGCACAAACACAAGGATCGTATGAGCAAGGAGTGAGTATATTCACTTGTGAACGAACTGCATACAATGAGGGGGAGGGACCCCTGTTTATATAAGTTCGGGTCGTATCTCAGCCGTTGATTGTCCCTCTGGTCCAACGGTGCTGTTTGAACACGTATCATCATTACAAGTCTACACAGCAGGCCACTCAATGGCTATAGCCCTTGGGAAAGCCCATAGGCGTGTGTTAGAAGAAATATCAAGGCAACAGGGCCGCCTGACACGGGAGCAGGTGAACGGTCACAAGGTGCACGTGGGCTAGCTGAACATTGCTCACGGGTCGATCATGGGTCATGCATGGGCCTTTGTCCATATCACGCATGGGCTGGCCGTGCGCGGATCATGGATCGTTCGTGGATCGGTCACGGGCTGTTCTTAGACAGGCCCTTGTGCGTGACACGGCCTATCACCACACGGTCTTGGATCATGGTTCATCTATGGGCTGTGTCATTCTCCCCCACCTAATCGAGCAATGCCCTCATCGCGTTTGCGGCATGGAAGGCATCGATGTGTTTCTTGAATTGCCACAGGCCCTCGGAGGGTTCCCAACTCGTTTCACTCTCGGGAAGGCCCTTTTGTTGGACGAGGTATTCCTTCTTTGGCGCACAATATCTCTTCCGTATGATTTGGTCCGCCATGATACATTCAATATCTCGATCATATGAGGTTTTCGCTTCAAGGGGCGCTCGTTATGACTCACCTCGACAAAATCGTCCTTGTCCGCATGGAAAGGTTTCACCATACTCACGCGGAACACGGGGTGTACCTTGAGCTTAGTCGGCAAGTCCGCTTGTATGCTACCTTCCCAATCTGCTGCACCACTCAAAAGGGACCTTCATAACGACGTATCAGCCTTTTATGCATGTCACGGAATCGAAGGACCAAGTGTAGCTTAGCCAACACCAAGTCTCTGACCTGAAATTCCACGTGCCGTCGCTTCTTGTCAGCCCACTTCTTTGTGCGCTTCGCGGCTCTATTTAGGCACGCCTGCGCCAACTCTGCATGTTCATCCCATTCCTTAGCGAACTTGTACGCGGAAGGGCTACTTTCGCGATACCTCAAGGTGATCGCGCTCGGTATAAGCGGCTGTTGCCCGATCACGATCTCGAATGGGCTCTGGTTCGTGGACTCACTCTGCTACAAGTTGTAGGAAAATTGGCCTACGTCGATCAGCCGTGCCCAATTCACTTACGTATTGCTCACGTAGTGCTGGAGGTAGATTTCTAGGAGTGCATTCACCCGCTCCGTCTGTCCATCGGTTTGGGGATACATGCTTGTGAAGAAGTTGAGGTTCGTCCCCAGCAGCTTGAAGAGCTCGGTCCAGAACCGCGGATCGCGATCGCTCACGATCGTGCATGGAATGCCCCAATACTTGACGACGTGCTTGAGGAATAGCTTGGCTGCTTCCTCGACTGGGCAATCTTTCATAGTTGGCACGAATGTCGCATATTTAGAGAAACGATCCACCATGACCATGAGGGTCTGACACCCTTCAGACTTTGGCAAGTTCACAATGAAATCCATGGAGATGCTCTCCCATTGACGTTTTGGGATAGGCAACGGCTCAAGGAGCCCTGCCGGAGATCGTTACTCTATCTTGTTTTGTTGGCAAACAAGACATGTCCGCACATAGGCTTCGATGTCATCCCGCATGTGGGGCCAATAATGTTGATCTTCGATGAATGCCATGGTACAGTGGATTCCCAGATGACTCGCCCATTTAGAGTCGTGGCACTTGTGCATCACCTCATTTCGAAGTTTCCTATAGATTGGCACATATATTCACTGTCCCTTGGTGTAAAGGAGATCATCCTCGAACCAAAACCGCCTCGTCTTGCCTTCTTGGGCATATCGAAGGAGGGCTTGGGCCGTCTGGTCATGTTTTAGCCCCTCCTTGATACAATTAATCCATGGATAGTCGGGTCGACTCACCACATTGGCCAATTCGAGCTTCCAGCTTAAGGCGTCAGCCACAGAATTGGACTTTCCGGGCTTATATTCTAGCACATAATCGAACTCGGCCAAGAAGTCTTGCCACCGAGCTTGCTTCGGGCTGAGCTTCTTTTGGGTTTGGAAGTAACTCGTAGCCATGTTGCCAGTCCTCACGACGAACCGCGATCCCAAGAGATAGTGCCTTCATGTATGAGGCAATGCACCACCGCGGTCATTTCCTTCTCTTGGACTGTGTATCGTTGCTTAGTGTCGTTCAATTTTCGGGATTTGAAGGCAACCGGATGCCCTTGCTACATCAAGACACCACCGATAGCAAAATCAGAAGCATCGGTTTCTACCTCATAAGGCTTGGTGTGGTTGGGCAGCACGAGCATTGGCTCTTCGGTCATGGCTTGCTTCAACCGCTTGAACACCTTTTGACATTGATCCGTCCACTCCCACGGCCTTTCTTTCTTCAACATGTTCGTGAGTGGTACGGTAAGGCTCGAGTATCCCCAGATGAAGTGTCAATAATAGTTTGTGAGACCAATGAAGGATCTCAATTCCGTCACCTTGGTCAGTGGTTCCCATTCAACGATGGCACGAATCTTGGCCGTGTCCATCCGCACTCGTCTGCCCCCGACGATGTGCCCAAGGAAAGGGACTTCCTTTTGCGCGAAAGTGCATTTCTCAGACTTTACGTATAAGTCATTTTCCCGAAGAAACTGGAAGACTTGTCTCAAATGCTTGACGTGTTCCTCGAGCATCCGACTATATACAACGATGTCATCAAGGTAAATCATAACGAACTGATCAAGGAACCGGTGGAGTACCTTGTTCATGAGTGTGCAAAATGTAGCCGGCGCATTGGTCAAGCCAAAAGACATGACGAGAAACTCATACAATCCACAGCGGGTCACGCATGCAGTTTTCGGCTCATCCCCTTCGGCAATCCGAACTTAATAGTACCCCGATCGAAGATCAAGCTTGGAGAACCATCGGGCTTCCTCGAGCTAATCGAACAAGTCTGCAATGAGAGGGAATGGATACTTGTTATTGACAGTGAGCTTGTTCAATGTTCGGTAGTCTATGCACATATGGAGGGATCCGTCATGTTTCTTTTGGAACAAAACTAGAGCATCGAACAGGGCCTTGGACGGCCGAATGTATCCCGCATCGAGCAACTCTTTAAGTTGTTTTCTTCGCTCTTCCAACTTGGGTGGGGCCATGCGATAGGGTGCCATGGCCGATGGTTGAGCATCGAGCACGAGCTCGATCCGATGATCGACTTCCCTTCAAGGAGGTAGCTTCTTGGGTAGCTCGGGCGGCATCACATCTTGGAAGGCATCAAGGACTTAGGTCACTTTCTCTAGTACCCCGCTTTCTTGTACGCCCTCCTTCTTGAGCGCTGCCAAGAAGGTCACCTCGCCCTTCTTTAATCCCTTGGTTAGCTGCATGGCCGATAGCATCTTCCTACCATGTCTCGACTCACGGTAGATCGGGACCATGCATTGGCACCATTTATCTTAGATACATATGCAATCTGTGAAGGGCATAACGCTCACATTGATCCGATCAAGGAATCCTAAACCAAGCAAGAAATCATAGTTGTCAAGGGGGATTACCTTGATATCCTCTCAGCTGGTCCATGGACCAAGGTGTAGCTCCACATCCCTAGCCCACGTCCTTAGCCACGCCATTAGTCGGGACTTTCTTGGAGTTCACCGTTTTGAGCCAACCGGCGTCACTCGTCATGACCGAGAAGATTTAGCTTCTTCACGGCCTCTTTGGATATGAAGAGGTCAGATGCCTCGGTATTTACGAGTGCACTCATCGTGGAACCACCGATCTTCACATCCATGAACATCATCCCCTTGGGTTCCTTGGCCTTCTTGGCCTTGATCGACCTAAGGATCCGCAACGATCCCAACCGTGACTCCTCTCGTGGCCCATCCTCCTTGCACAAGGCCACCAGCTTCCCTCTTTTCGGACAATCTCGAGCCATGTGTGGCCCGTTGCAAAAGAAGCACTTGTATACCTTGCGATGATATCTTCCGTTGCTCGACTCAGGTTGAGTCCTAGGTGGGGCCGATGGTGGTTTGCCTCCATTCGGACGGTTGTACCGGCTTCGATCTCCCTCACCATTGGTCTTTTCTCTCAGTCGAGAGTCTGGCTTGGCCAAGGATGATGGTTTGTATTCCATGAGGGACTCGGCCACGGAAGTAGCTGTTATGAGATCCGTTGCATTGCATCGTTTGAGATCTTGCTTGACCCATGGTTTGAGTTTGCTCATGAAATGATGGAATGCTTCCGTCTTGGACATGGATGGAATTTGGAGTAGCAGCTCTGAGAACCATTTCACATTGTCGCGGACTCCGCCTTTTTGTCCTAGGCGCTTAAGTTCCCCGCAAACTTCCTCCTCTGCATAAGCAGGGTAGTAGGTTCGCCGAAATTCCTCCACGAACTTCGTCCATATCGTGATAGGGTCACCACTCCTATCATCTAACATGTGACACCACCACAGCAACGCATCATTAGCTAAATACACGGCTGCGGTGTTTACCCGAATTGCGTCGTCAATCATTCCCATGGTCTAGAAGTATCGTTCCATGTACCACAGGAAGTTGTCCACGTCCTTTGCCACCCGTGAGCCCTTGAAATCTTTCTGCTTGGGTGCATCGGCACGTGGTTGCACGGTGATCACCCAGTTCACGCGTGCAGCTTCAACCTCTGCGAGCTTCCCTCTAAGCTTAGCGACTTCGGTGCGTATGGCCGACATTGCCACTTCCCACATTTCGTCTCGTTGCCTCAGCTCGTGGGTTAGGGACCCCAGCAACTCACCTCAGAGCTCTCCCATGCCGGCTTTCAGCTCTTGCATCTCGACTTAGAGCTCTTCCTTTTCGACTTCCGCTCCTTCGACGGTCTGGCACAAGTCCTCGACTTGTCCTTGGACGTCTGAGACGGTTTCCTCCATGACCGTAACTCGACGTTCCAGGTCACCCATCTGATCCCTTGAACTCGAGGCACCACGGGTTTTCTTTGGCTTGGCAAGAGCCTTCTCGTTGACCTTACTGTGCTCTTCGCGATCCTCGACCTGAGCGATTGCAACATTGGGACGCTGATCGGCCATCGCGCTTGGAATGAAGGCTCTGATACCACTTGTCATGGGTCAGTTGTTTCCGATCGATCACACACCCGTGTGGCCTTAGAATTATCGATCTCAAGTCAGCCTTACACATGCACGCACGAACACAAGGATCGTATGAGCAAGGGGCGAGTATATTCACTTGTGAATGAACTGCATATAATGAGGGGGGGGACCCCTATTTATCCAAGTTTGGGTCGTATCTCAGCCGTTGATCGTCCCTTTGATCCAACGATGGTGTTTGAACACGTATCATCATTACAAGTCTACACAGCAGGGCACTCAATAGTTGTAGGGAAAGCCCATGGGCGTGTGTCAGAAGAAATATCAAGGCAGTAGGGCCACCTGACACGGGAGCAGGTGAATGGTCACAAGGTGCACATGGGTTGGCCGAACATTGCTCACGGGTTGATCACGGGTCATGCATGGGCCTTTGTCTGTATCGCACATGGGCTGCCCGTGTGCGGATCATGGATTGTTCATGGATCGGTCACGGGTTGTTCTTAGACAGGCCCTTGTGCGTGACACAGCTTATCACTGGATAGTCTTGGATCATGCTTCGTTCGTGAGCCATGTCGTAAGGCTCTTAGGTCCATTATGCTTCAGAGATCAATCTTACACCAAACTGATCAGGAAACTGTAAAATTGCCCTTATACTGTCTTAATGTTCTGCAGTCAGTATCCATCCATGCAATATAAGCACGGGGACAAGACAAACACTGACATAGAGAAGAAAAGCTCCATGTGAAAATTGCTTACCCCACAGAAAAGCAGTTTCACTCTCAAGTCGCTCATTATAAATTCTACAATTGGATCCAATTTTTCTTGTCAAATAAATAACTAAGACCATATAAATTCACAATAAATATTAAAGTTGGGCAACCTTTGTCGCACACATAGACACACACACAAAAAGGTTATCAGGATCGAGATGCTAAGTGGGATCCTTTTGAAGTCTTCAAGATCAAATCAAGATCATAAGATCCTACAAATTTGAAGTATTAAATTCTTGCTTAAATCTGTGCAATTAGATACATGTTAACCTTAAAAAGAGGGATAGTGAAGCTTAAAGGTAGCGTAATCATGCGAGAGATTACTTTGGTTTAAATTCTTGGTTGCCAGTTTTGCAACTAACAATTAAAGCACCATGTTTAAGATGGAAAAGCATAAAACCTACTTGCCCAAGTTTTTAAGGTGTATTAAATAGGATCAACAATAATCACCATAATAATCAAGAAGAAGGCTGCCAAGAAATTACTTTCCCGCCTTTTCCGAATTTTTAATCCTTTATTTTATCCTTCTCTCTCTTGGAATGCATATCGTCTCTTTCTTTATTTTAAAGGATAAAATATTATTTACCTCAATTTGGGACACACTCTCCAATTTAGCCCTCCCTCCTCTATAACATACCCCACTTTCACTGGCTATTCTAGGTTTTTCAACCGTTCAAAGTTTGAGGTAAGTTCTAATCAGTACACATCCAAAGAAATTATGCTACTAGGCCAAGTCAAATTGTGCGCCAATTTCTCAAGGATGTTAAGTGGTCTCTCTCATCTGGTTGCAGGACAGAAGCCTTGTCTCTCTTGCCTCCAATGGCACGGTTCAGAGAGCCAATAGTGGTGGAGCCCATCTCATCATTTATTCAAGACTGAAGAAGAAGAGATGGTGTCTCTTCACTTCTTTGCTTTCTACTGTTCATTCATCTTCACCCCTTTTTCTTAATTCTCCAAGCCTTATATTTTCCAAATGGAACTTGAACAGGATTAAGAAGACGGTGGCACATGCGTTAGGGGACGGAGGCTAAATTTCATATTTGCTCCAGCTAAAACGGCAGAATTGCCTTCTAAAGCTTGAATAGTGGAATCGCAGTTGGGATTGCCATCCCTGCAGACTATCATTTTTCTTAGAATCCAAATTGTTCAAAATTTTTGAGTTGTGGGACTGAATGATCGTGATCCTACAATCTGGATCGCGATCCTAACAACCACGCACACATGCCCGCATGCGCACACGATAAAGAGTCTTGTGATGGTGCAAAAGAAAGTACAAGAAAGAAGGAGACCGCAGGTCAGATTGAACAACGTACTTGGTCCCAAACCCCAAAAGCTAATTTCTCAAAGCAAAACAGAAAAAAAAAAAAATCAACAAAGGGCTTTCATATACTGCAAGAAAAGTGGATAACAAGTTAGAACAAAGTTCTTAGATTATATAAGAAACATTAACTACCTTTCACCAATTCTCTTACCTGCTTTCCTCGACACAATTAAGTCCGCTTTACATGGCTGGCCATTATATGGAATTATCTCCGCCAGGAGTCCATTCAGATAGCTTCTATTAGGAAGGTTCAACACTAGCCCTCTTCAACGATATATCCGGAATTTGCATAGGCATCATGCAAAAGCTGAGGAGAAAAACTGCCTGACCATGTAGAGAAAGGCAAAGGAGAAGAAAAGGAGGAGGAAGAAAAAAGAGGCCAAAGCTGGGAAAAATATCTCTAGGAAGAGCGGTAAGCTCAACAAAATCCCAAAATGTTTCACATGGCCAAATTGGATGGAAATATTATAGAGTAATTTTCCTCAACTTGTGGTAAGCAAAGTGACATTGAGAAGAATGTGTTATGAGCACTCAAACAGAAATGCTGTCAAAGTAACTAGGCAAACAATGATGTAAATCCTTTGTCAGAGTTGTTGGTGGCCGAAGGTGATGTTAAATTGGATATCTATATCAACACTGAAAAAAATCCTTCATAATATTTTTGTATAATTTAGCCACTTCTGAAACATTATTTGGGATTTTGTTGACATTTTGCACAGCTCCGCCTCTTTTCCCTTCCTCCTCTTCCGCATTTTCTTCTCCTTTCTCTTCCCTTTCTCTTTTGCTGCACCATCTTGTGAAGTAGAAAGATCAAATCATAAAATTAAAATCAATGGCCCAAAACAAAATGCTTAACTGTGTTAATAGAGCAAGTTGAAAAAGCAAAGACGAACTCATGTAATAAACACTGCTGGGAGAACAAGTTGCACATGCATTTACTTGTGTTACATTTCAAGGTAAGAAATAGCGCTCAAAATCTAAACCTACCACCACTTCTTCTCTTTTCAGTTTCGTTCTTTTTTTGTTTCATCGCAGCTTGGTTATGCTACAATATGCAGCAAACCATTTCAATCCCATGAAGTTAGTTACCTGCCTGTCCTACAACAATTCAGAATCCATGGACACATAACCTCCCTGATCATCGAACAAACGTACACACTTGCAGGCAAAAATCCAAAGAAAGCTTCATAAAAGATCACAACTACCAGCCGAGAGTGAGCATGACTGAGCGAGGAGCCTTGAGGCCGTGAGTTGAGCGAGAGAGGGGTCGTGAGTTAAAGAAAGAGAGCGGTCATGAGAAAGAGAAAATGTTACATACCCACGTCATTTTTGCTCTGATCCATTCATGTTTCGACACCTATCGTCCGGGCCCGCCACGTCTGCTCTCTCTTCTTTCCCACGTTGTTCCAATTCAAACCAACATGCGGGCGGAAAAGCTTGGCATTCTCTCTCCTCTGTCTTCTCTCTCCTCTTCACCTTCTCTCTTCCTCCTCCGACGCTCAACGCTCTCTCTGCACTCTACCCAACGCACTGAATGTGGCACCCCTGAACGGCCCCTGATCCGTTAGGGTTGCCACAGTTAGCTTACCTTTCTCTTGACCTGATAATATCATACTCTGATACCAAGAATTAAATTAGGTTTATAAATCCTAGGGGTTTATATCTTTCAGATCGGTCCTTGCACAGTTATATAGCGGAAGCATAATCCGACTACCCCTCATCAAAATATAAAGTGATGCACACCAAACTAAAACTTTTATAAATTAAGCCGAACACTTTTATTTATATAAGGGATGGACTATGACAGTTGATACAACAAAACGCCAAGGTCTTTTTGTGCCTGGCGATTACCCAAAAGAGGACCAACTTCCATCCTTGAATATCATCTACATCAGTCCATCACCCATGTGTCGACGTCCAAAAAATGCATCTCCTGCTACCCTCGACTCTAAGTCATATCCAGTTGGGTCCGTCGGCCGGTGGTGGCTGCAGCACCCTAAAAAAGCAGCCATCCATACGGACGAGAACTGATATCAACTCCTGGTGAATAGGCCCGGCAGAGAGGCCTACCTCAAAAGTCAGCAAAATCCTCACGCCCTCAAATACCAAACCATGCACCCCAGGATGATGGTGCTCTGACCACTCCCACTGTAGGTCAATCAGGAGCCCATAAAACAAACCAGGAGTCACAGGCAGCAATGGCATTTTTCTCTTAGTCTGAAATGTTAGTCCCCAAGAGGGGTGAGTATAACCACTCAGCAGTAAAAGATCCATCAAACTACACAATGCAACAAGCAAGACAACCAAGATTTTATGTGAAATGCACATATCATCTATGCAATCATGCATATATATATATATATATATATATATATATATCCATAAAGTCTATTCCATGCCCTAATAACCACATTTTTAGTGCCAAATAATACCAACTCACAATTTGTAGACAATTCATGTACCATGCCATATGCACACACACATACACATGATTTATTTCCCATTTTAATGTTTGAAAACTCTCATTTTCCCGGGGACCAATGTTTGCTTCCCTCCGGCCTTTCGCATCCAACCTGGCATCGCAAGACCTCCGTTACACACCTCCGGGCATCTCGCACCCCACCTGGCATCACGAGGCACATCCAGGGCTCGCCATGAAAATGGTTGCCCCTTCCATCCGGATTTACGTACAATACTTACAACTGGGCATTTCGAAACTCCCGAGGACCTCTGGCACACACCTCCGGGCATCCAATCGGCGTCGACTCACTCGACCCTATGTGCATCCTGACACTCCCAGGGCATCGTCGACTCAGCCGTCCGACGGTATCATCAACATCATGATATATACATATATGTCTCACTTTGAAAATAACATTCGATGCAATAATGTCAAGAGTTTCAATGAGTTTATAAAGCCTCATCAATTTTTGATGTCATATGATATGCTAAATGTCACCGCATCCAATGTATAAATAACGACCCAAGACATCACAACTCATAGAGCAAATCAATTGGTCTTAAAATAAAACAGTTTTTTTGAACAAAACATAATGCACTCCACTAATTGAAATTCTGGAAAATCAGTAAACGATCTTGATAAATTCTGAAAATTTATCATGTTATAAACAAGATCTAGGGAAAAAGGTTTTATGAAGAACACCAAGTCAAGAAAATTTCGTATGAATCGCAATGGTCCGTGCATCACAGCCATAAAACTTCAAATATCACTATTACACAGTTTCAATAACCATTTCGGTATAGCCCCTAAATGAACTCAGAAAATTCTGAAATTTTGATATGTTATAGAGAAGACCTAGAGGTAAAAGTTTCATGAAGAACTCTAAGTCGAATTCCTTGTAGAACAGAGGTATAATCACTATAACTCTCCCTAACCCTCTGTAACAGTTTCCAGGTTTAACATTTTCAAAGAAAAATCGTTTCACCGACCAATACTTGTCCGTTTCTTCTCAAATTTTAGTATGTTACTCCTCAAGATGTCATCTACAACTTTCACCAAGGACACAAAGTCAATTTTTGACTAGATAATTGTATAAAATTCACGGAGTCGCCAAATATCAAGCTGTTTTTCCATGAAACAGTTTGCTAGTCCTAGAGAACTACTTCTATTCTTTCGAATTCCAGCATCCAGCATCCAGCATCAAAATTCAAGCATCTCCAAATCTATTACACTTCCCTAGACAACCACAGCACAACATAATGTAGATCAATGGACTTTCACTTGCCTCAACTCCTAGCTTGATCGGCAAACAAAAACGGGAAGGTTGCGGGACCTCGAACACAGCTCAATCGGTGGCGAAGACGGGCGGTGTCGACGGCGGCAGCTCGAGCACAAGCATGGACAGAGGGGCGACCTTCTCCCTCCTCACGCCGCTCACACTCACACTCAAACTCTTTCTCTCACTCGCTCACGCGATCTCTTTCTCTACCTGAAATTTTTTCTCGGTTAATCTCTCTCTCTTCCCCTCTGTGTACGAGGGTTTTGCTCCGCAATTAGTTGACTAATTAGTCAACTGCATGGGGATTGCGTTGGCGTCCAAGACCGAATACAAGTGGAGACTTCGTGGCCTTCATTCGGCCTTCCTTCGCCGGCTCAAGTCCGTGGGTACGTGTCTTCAGCTGCCCGAATTGGCGTGGCTTCTCCTTGGTCAAACTCTTCCTTTAGTTGACCGCCGAATGTGCGACAACTCGCCATCCTGCATGTTGCATGCAAGATGTGGCCTTCAATGGCTTCATTTGCTGCCGTCTCTCCTACACGTCGATGGGCGGAGCTTCATTTGGTTGACCACTCAAGTCAACCAAATGAAATCACTTTGGTAGCGACGGAAGGGACAGCACCACACGTGCATGTCCATAATTCCGCAAGAAGAAGAGAGATGTTGCATGGGTCAAAGGATTTTGCAATGTTGACTGGCCAAAGAAATAAAAGAAAACGTGGCCGTTGGCAGGATTGTTCATATGGCCATTCAAATAAAATTTTCTTTTTCTCCAACGTAAATGTTTCGGGATGTCGAGTGGCGTGGAACTAGGCCAAATGTGGTACCGACGATACTCCTGTCGATCACTCATGGCCGTTGCATATTCGAGGGTTGTCAAAATTTCTGGATGCCACAATTCTCCCCTCCTTAGAGAATTTCGTCCTCGAAATTAGACATTACTCATGTCTCTGAAAACAAATGAGGGTACCTTTCCTTCATTTCTTTCTCACTTTCCCATGTGGCCTCCTCCACATCGTGATGTTGCCACAATATCTTAACTAGTGGGATTTTCTTTGTCCGAAGGACTTGTTCTTTTCAATCCAGTACCCGGATCGGCTCTCCCAGGTATCTCACTTTCTCATCCACTTTGATGGCTTCATGATCGAGTATGTGTCCAGGATCCGGCTGGTACTTCCTCAACATCGACACATGGAACACATCATGTAAATTTTTCAGCTTAGGAGGTAATGCTAGTCGATAGGCTACGTCCCCTATCCTTTCCAATATCTCAAAAGGTCCAACAAATCTAGGACTCAGCTTGCCTTTCATTCCAAATCGTGATATTCCTTTCATTGGGGATACTTTAAGGAATACATGATCTCCCACATTAAATTCCAAAGGTCTTCTGCGCCTATCTGTGTAGTCTTTCTGCCGACTCTAGGCTATTTTAAGTCTTTTCCTGATAATTTCAACAGCCTCAGTAGTAATTTGTACCAATTTAGGTCCTGTCAATTTCCTCTCACCTACTTCATCCCAACAACACAGGAGTCCTACATCTTCTCTCATACAATGCTTCATAGGGAGCCATGCCTATACTTTTCTGAAAGCTATTATTGTAGGCGAATTCTACTAGATGCAACTTTTCATCCCAACTTCCCTTAAAATCAATAATACAAGCTCTCAGCATATCTTCCAGAGTCTGGATCACTCTTTCTGTTTGTCCATCCGTTTGTGGATGAAAAGCAGTACTAAACTGGAGTTTAGTCCCTAAGGCAATTTGAAGACTTCGCCAAAAATTCGAAGTAAATCTTGGGTCTCAATCAGATGTGATCGTTACAGGAACACCATGTAAGCGTACTACCTGGCTTACATATATTTCAGCAAGTTTATCCATCGGGTAGTCCATGTGGATCGCTAGGAAATGGGCAGACTTAGTCAAGCGATCTACTATCACCCAAATAGAGTCGTGGCTACTTGATGTCCTAAGCAGTCCTTGCACAAAGTCCATCGTCACATGTTCCCATTTCCACTCTGGTATGTCTAACGGTCTTAACAATCCTGCGGGTTTATGGTGTTCCGCTTCACTTGCTGGCATGTTAAACACTAGGAAACGTGTTTAGCTACATCCGCCTTCATGCCATTCCACCAAAATTGTTGGCGTAAATTTCTGTACATCTTTGTACTACCTGGATGAATACTATAATTACTCTTATGTGCTTCCGACAGGATTTCTCTCTTCACTTCTTCATTGTCGGGAACACAGAGTCGTCCCTGGCATCTTACTACTCCATCCTCAGGGATTTGAAATTCTGGTCTTTTTCCTACAGACACAGCATTTCTTACTTTCACAATTTCCGGGTCAGACTCTTGCAGAATCTTAACTTTCTGAATAATTTCGGGTTCAATCCTTAATGCAATAAGCATACTGGTAAGGTGGTCTACCTTCAATTTAAACTCTGAGTCTGCTATAGACTTTAACATATTCCATTATGTCATTCTTAGACTGGCCATATCCATAACCGACTTACGACTAAGAGCATCCGCCACCTTATTCGCCTTTCCTGGATGGTACCGTATCTTATAATCATAATCCTTCAACAATTCCATCCACCTCCTTTGTCTCATGTTCAATTCCTTTTGTGAAAACAAATACTTTAAGCTCTTATGATCTGTATAGATCTCAAACTTCTCTCCATACAAATAATGCCTCCATATTTTCGAAGCAAACATTATAGCTGCCAATTCTAAATCATGGGTTGGGTAATTTAATTCATGAGGTTTCAACTGCCTTGATGCGTAGTCTATGACCTTGCTATGTTGCATCAGAACGCATCCCAATCCTTTATGAGATGCATCACTATACACCGTAAATCCATCAGATCCAGATGGTATAGTTAGAATTGGAGCTGTAGTTAACTTCCTTTTAAGTTCCTAAAAGCTTCTTTCACATTCTCCACTCCATTCAAACTTTACATTCTTCCAAGTCAATTTCGTTAAAGGGCCTGCCAGTCGCGAGAATCCTTCAATAAACCTCCTATAATAGCCAGCTAGTCCCAAGAAACTCTGTATTTCGGTTGGTGTCGTCGGTCTCGGCCAGTTTACTACCATCTCAACCTTTGTAGGGTCTACTGCAATTCCATTTCCTGACACCACGTGTCCTAAAAATATTATTTGGTCTAGCCAGAATTCACACTTACTAAATTTGGCGTATAACGTATGATCTCTTAATGTTTGCAATGCTATCCTCAGGTGTCGTTCATGTTCTTCAGGTCCTTTAGAATATATCAGGATATCATCAATGAAGACAATTACAAACTGATCCAGATAAGGCTTAAATATCCTGTTCATTAAATCCATGAATGCAGCCGGTGCATTCGTTAATCCAAAAGGCATAACTAGGAACTCATAATGTCCATAACGAGTCCTAAATGCAGTCTTAGGAATGTCTTCTTTCTTTATCCTTAACTGATGGTATCCTGACCTTAAGTCAATTTTAGAAAAGACTGAACTTCCTTGTGGTTGGTCAAATAGGTCATCGATTCTAGGCAAAGGATACTTATTCTTTATGGTTACCCGATTCATTGTCTATAGTCAATACATAAATGCATTGACCCATCCTTCTTTTTCACAAATAGGACCGGAGCACCCCAAGGAGAAGCACTTGGCCTAATAAATCCATTATCAAGCAACTCTTGTAGTTGTACCTTCAATTCCTTCAATTCCATTAAGGCTATCCTATACGAGGCTTTCGATATTGGTCCTGTTCCAAGCATTAACTCGATCTCAAACTCAATTTCTCGTTCCGGCGGTAACCCAGGCAGTTCTTCAGGAAACACATCCTGAAAATCCCGGACCACTCGAATTCTGTCGAGTTTAGCCTCTTCCTTAGTAAAATCCTTTACTACTGCCAGATATCCTTGACATCCTTCGTCAAGTAATTTATGAGCTTCTACCACTGAGATAATGGCTATAGAGGGGTCTGTTCGACCTCCGAAAAATTCAAAACTAGACTGATTTGGAAACATGAACTGGATCACCTTCCTATAGCAATCCACTTTAGCCTGATATTTATGGAGCCAGTCCATACCTATGATTACGTCAAAGTCATACATAGCCATCACAACTAGGTCTATTTCCATATCCGTTCCTTCTATTGTTATCTTACATTTTCCACACACCAGCATAGACAACACCATATTCTTTAAAGGTGTAGAAACACAAAGAGGCGTCTCAAGAGGTGTAGTTTCTATTTTACTCAACTGTCTATATCTTTTAGACACAAATGAATGCGTAGCACCCGTATCAAACAAAGCATATGGCTTCTTGCCATTTATGAAAATCGCACCTGAGATAACCTTTTTGGAAGCTTCCGCTTCCTCTTGGGTGACCGCATATACCCTTCCTTGTGCCGGTGGTCTCTGAGATTTCCCTTGTGGAAGGGGTTTGCCTACACATTGTTGCACTTATCGCACCGAGCTGGCCTACGGTTGCGATCATTTTTTGTGGACAATTTCTTCTGAAGTGTCATCTCTTATCAAGCATCATTCAATGTTAACTACCTCCCTAATTCGATTCGCTCCCTTAACACTTCTTGCTCCACAAGCTGGGCCTTTTCATAAATTTCAGTATAATCTCTTATACTCAGAGGCACTAGTTGCCTCCTAATATCCGTCCTCAGGCCCTTTAGAAATCTCCTAGCCTTTTCCTCTCGATCCTCTATCAATCTAGGGGCATACCTAGACGGCTTAGAAAATTTCGCTTTAGGAACAATTAGTGACTCAATGTCACCAATTAGCTAAGAAGAAAAAGTAACGTTCACACGTTACTAAGGTCACATAAGTAACATAAAAATGTCACTGGCACGCGAAGGTAACTCACAATAGTTACCAGGGATCTACGAGTGAAAATCTATCACCCGTTGTTCAAAGTTAGTCAACTATCCTTGGTTAGTATCCTATGGTGTGCATCATTCTATCCTCATTTCCATTTGAGGCACCTTATCACTCCATAGAGACCATAGTTGTGATACCACCCGCTGTAGCACCCCCGAACGGCCCCCGATCTGTTAGGGTCGCCACAGTTAGTTTACCTTTCTCTTGACCTGATAATATCATACTCTGATACCAAGAATTAAATTAGGTTTATAAATCCTGGGGGTTTATATCTTTCATATCGGTCCCTGCACAGTTATATAACGGAAGCATAATCCGACTACCCTTCATGTGGCATCCTAGAATTTCATGTCGATCCCTAGATGTGCTATGAGCCATGGATAGGTGATGGACGCACCATCAAAGTACATTGTAGCCATTTAGTCCATGATTTCCAATAAATTGGGGCCAAGCATTCTATTGGACAATTATTTGATGGGGAAAATTCTGTTCTTGGCCATGTGTTTTATAAGTTGGAATTTATTAATTCATGTTGCAAGTTTTATGGTTATATAATTTTCAATTAGGTATTTTGATGAGTGGGGGTTTAGGTTAGATTTTTTTTTAAAAGGAGAGTGGGCCGAAATTCTTAGGCCAAGCCGGCCCAAAAACCCAGCCCACAACCCCACCATTCGGCCATTTGGGCCTGGCCCGCGAAGCCCAAAGGAGGAGGAGCTACCGTCGACCAAGGGGGAACCGGTTTGCATGTCTCCCCATTTGTCCCATGAAGAAAGCCAAGTGTCAATGCATGCAAGGCTAATGATTGCTAATCATTGAAAGGAGGAAATTAGAGAGGAGAGAGGGGCCGGATTACTTGAGAGATTGAACCGAGAGAGAGAGGAGTGTCGTGCGAAGGAGAGGAAGAGAGAAAGTGGGCGTGCGAGAGAAGAAGAGAGAAAGGAAGAAGGAGGAGGTTCGTCGCCGCCGTGTCCCGCCATCGAGCCCACCGCTTGTTTGCTGGAATTTGAGGCAAGTAGAGTCCAAAAACGTACTCTATGCTTGCTGTGATGTGTTGTGAAGGGTGAAAAGCCTTGGTTGTGTTAGGAGTGATGAAATTCGAAGCTTTGGAGAGCAAGGAGTTGGCCTAGTGTTCTGTTTTTCTAAAAGACAGACTGACCTTCTGTGATTTCGTGAGCTGCATGTGACTTTTTGCTTGAAATCTCACCTCGACCTCTTGATGAAAGTTGTAGAGGACATCTTGAGGAGCAACATACTAAAATTTGAGACAAAACCGACAAGTATTTCTTGGTGAAATGATTTTCTTTTTGAGAAACTAGAGCTGGAATTTGTTGTGCCGACTCTTGGTGATTTCGTGGACTGTAAAGTAGCCTTTTTGTTGAAATCTCACTTCAATTCCTTAACGAAAATTGTAGAGGACATCTTGAGGTATAACATATCAAAAATCTAGAGGAAATGAACAGATATAGGTCGGTGAAATCGTTGTCCTTTGAAGAGATTGGATCTGGAAAATGCTGTCTCGACCTAGTATGATTCTGTGATTTTTATAAAATCATCCGGTTGAAATTTGATTTCATGTCCTTAATGAAAGTTATAGATAACATCCTGAGGAATAACATAATGAAAATTTAGATGTTATTAACATGTGTAGGTTGGTGAAACGAATTTATTTTGAAAGACGTTAATCTGAAAAATCGACACCGAGAACATGAGGAATTAATCGTCTATATCTATTTATCTAGGACGAATTGGATTTTGATTTCTTCACTAGATATTTACCTCTAGGTGTTATTTATAACATTTCAAAATTTCAGAATTTTTGGAGTTCAATTGTGTATTTAATTGAAATTGTTTCTGAAACTGTGCAAACTGAAATGTTAGAATTGTGAGAGCTGTGATGCGTGGATCGTACTGTTTTGTGTGAGACTCTTTTGGTGTGGTGTTCTTCATGAGATATCTGCCGTTAGGTCTTGTCTATAACATATCAAAAATTCAAAATTTTTGGATTTCATTTGGGTATTTAATAGAAATTGTTTCTGAAACTGTGCAAACTGAAATGTTAGAATTTTGAAAGCTGTGATGTATGGATTGTACCGAAATGAATGATGTTCTTTTGGTGTGATGTTTTTCTTGAAATGTTTTCCTCTAGATCTTGTATACAACATGTCAAATTTTTAGAATTTATTAAGGCTGTTTACTAATTTTTCAAGAGTTTTTACCAAAAGAATACATTCTGTTTTATCCAAAAATTTACTGCATTTTCAAAACAAAAATATATAATGAATGAATTTGCCCTATGAGACATAATGTCTTGAGTGATTGATTTTGCTGCATATGTGGTGACAATTTACATGACATATAATATCAAAAGCTAAATTAAACTTTGTTACCATCACATCATATGCCATGTGGATAATGAGACACATATATATAAAGATAAAGTATGGTAATGAGGATACCGTCGGAGGTGTGAGCCGACGATGCCCCGGGAGTGTCGGGATGCCCGGAGGTGTGTGCCGGAAGCCCTGGAGGTGTGCCCGGGGGAATTCCTCATGATGCCAGATGGGGTACGAGATGCCCGGAGGTGTGTGCCGGATGCTCGGAGGTGTGTGCCGGAGGCTCCTCGCAATGTCAGGTTGGGTGCGAGCGATAAAAGAGGGATGCAATTACTTGTCCCAGGAAAGAAAAATGATGTGATCCAATTGAAAGATAAAATTTGAAATTGAATCATGCGCCTGGATGTGTGCATATATGCGTGGCTGTTTGATGATATATGTACAAGTGCATGGTGGTATATGCACGTTGTATGGTGACATATGCATGGCTGTAAGGTGAGGTATGCTCAAATGTATGAATGATATGTACTTTATTCATGATATCTTGATTATTCTGTTTGATGCATTGTGTAGTTTGATGGATCCTTACTACTGAGTGGTTGTACTCACCCTTTGGGGACTAACATTTCAGATTAAAAAGCTGCCTTTACCACCGGTCGCTCGCGGTACCTTTTACGGCTTACCGTCTGACGTTGAGGTCGAGTGCGCAGAGCACATCTGTGTCAGTGTTCCCGGTCTGGTGTTCATTCGAGTCCGCGTGCTGGTCATGTATGATGTGGGCTTGGCTGGGGGCCCGGTCGTCCAGGAGTTTCTGTCTGTCCACGTCCGTCGCGACGGGGTGATGCTGGGGATGTTGCCGCCGTCGCCGCCTGATGCACCAGGTTAGGTGTGATGGCACGTTAGACTGGTGGGAGCTGACACTTTTTGGGATAGCCGACACTTGTAGATGGAGGGGTATACATGTTCGATGTAGGGGTCGAGATCTCTTTTGAGCTGTAGCCAAGTATAGCTAAAAATCTTGGCTTTTTGTTGTACCGACTCGAGATGTCCATCGTAAAAATGTGAATAAAAGTGACTCGGCTTTATCTTTTCCTTTGGTGCGTAGTCGGTGTGCATTGTATTATTGTCATGAGAGTAAGGGATGGTGATACTCGTTTATACTTCTGCTGATGAGCTGCGCTGAAACCTTTTCAAAAAAAAAAATTCCTATGGACTATGGTTCCTCTTTAAACCGAATGAAAGATATTATACTGGTATACAATAGGTAGAGCGATAGGTATCTGTGGCGACCTTAGCAGATCGGGGGTGCCACAGCGGTTGGTATCAGAGCAAAAGGTTTTTATGTGGAGTGATAAGGAGCCTCATTTGGAAATTGAGGAAGGTAATGACAATGCACACCTTAGGATGCTGACTAAGAATGGTTGACTATCTTTGAATAACGGGTGATGGGCATTCACTCGTAGATCCCTGGTCTGTTTTGTGAGTTGCTTTTAGGTGCCAGTAACATGGTTATGTTACTTATTTCCATAGTTGCTGTTGCTTTTAATGGAGACATTGAGTCACAGATTATTCCTGAGGCAAATGCTTGGAAACTGCAGGAAAATCATGGTACGATATGGAAGCCATCATCCATCGAGGGCTAAAGCCTCTGCAGCAAGGGCTGAACCCTGAATGGAAGATATCCTGCAGGCATTGGCCAATATAGGAAATTTGATGGAAAGACAAGCGCAGCAACAACCCGGAGCAGAACGCCGTACTCAAGGACTAGTGGAGCAATTTTTGAAGTTGAAACCACCTAAGTTTAGTGGAATGGGAAGTCCTGAGGAGGCGAAGCATTGGATTGATAGGATGGAGCGAATTTTCCGGTTGTTGGTCCGCAATGATGCCGAGAAAATAACTTTGGTAGAGTACCGCCTGGAGGGAAATGCAAAGTTTTGGTGGAGAGCTTCGAGGACACGATCTTTCCACCAGTGTACCGATGTCAATTGGGATGAGTCCTGCCGAGCTTTCAATAGAAAGCATTTTTCGACTATGCTAAGGACAAGAGAATTACAGAATTTGTTCAGTTAGAACAAAAGGAGCTGACAGTGGATCAATATGAGGCAAGATTTTCTGAACTGTCTAGATATGCTCCTAGACTAATTGAGGATCGAGAAGAGAAAGCTAAGAGGTTTCGAAGGGATTGAGAACCGACATAAGGAAGCAACCGGTGCCTTTAAATATAAGAGATTATAATGAGATCTATGAAAGGGCACACGCTTGGTGGAGCAGGAGTTAGTAAGGGAGCAAATGAGTATAAGAGGCGGTCGACTTTTGGTGATATTAGATGGGGTAAGAGACCCTATACGGGTCAAGGTCGACTGGGAGTCTAAGAAGAAGGGCAATTTCGGGAATTTTGGAAAAGCCAGGGATGGCCTGAATCTAGGAAAAGCATCTTATCGGAATGAAGAATGTCGAAGATGTGATGGGCGACATGGCCCAGGACCCTGTAATGGACGGCTGAAATGCTATGGTTGTGGATAGGTAGGACACCTTAAGAAGGATTGTCCACAAGAGAGGTCGTGGGCAAGTATCAACTCAATGCGACGAGTACCACAACGCACTGCTGGATCATATCCACAAAGAAATCCACGGAGACCACCAGCATAGGGAAAAGTGTATGCGGTCACCCAAGAGGAAGCAAAAGCTTCCAAAAACGTTATCTCAGGTACAATTTTCATAAATGGCAAGAAGGCTTATGCATTGTTTGATACGGGTGCTACGCATTCATTTATGTCTAAAAGATATAAACTGTTGAGTAAAATAGAAACTACGTTCCTTGAGACACCCCTTTATGTTTCTACACCTTTAAAGAATATGGTGTTGTCTACGCTGGTGTGTGAAAAGTGTAAGATAACAATAGGAGGAGGGGATATGGAAATAGACTTAGTCGTAATGGCTATGTATGGTTTTGATGTTATCATAGGAATGGATTGGCTTCATAAGTATCGGGCCAAAATGGATTTTTATAGAAAAGTGATCCAATTTATTTTACCTGATTAGTCTAGTTGTGAATTTTTGGGAGGTCAGACCGACCTATCTATAGCACTTATTTCAGTGATAGAGGCCCGTACGTTACTTGACAAAGGATGTCAAGGGTACCTAGCAATGGTTAAAGATTATACTAAGGAAGAGCCTAAGCTTGATAGAATTCGAGTAGTCAATGAATTTCAAGATGTATTTCCTGAGGAGTTGCCTGGATTACCACCGGAAAGAGAGATTGAGTTCGAAATTGAACTAATGCTTGGAACAGGACCAATATCGAAAGCCTCGTATAGGATGGCCTTAATGGAACTGAGGGAGTTGAAAGTGCAACTGCAGGAGTTGCTTGATAAAGGATTCATTATGCCAAGTGCTTCACCTTGAGGTGCACCAGTCTTGTTTGTGAAAAAGAAGGATGGGTCGATGCGCTTATGTATTGACTATAGGCAACTGAATCAAGTGACCATTAAAAATAAATATCCCTTGCCTAGAATTGATGATTTATTTGACCAACTCCAGGGAAGTTCGGTCTTTTCTAAGATTGATTTGAGATCGGGATACCATCAGCTCAGAATTAAGAAAGAAGACATTCCTAAGACTGCATTTAGGACTCGCTATGGACACTACAAGTTCCTCGTCATGCCTTTTGGATTGACGAATGCACCGGCTGCATTTATGGATCTAATGAATAGGGTATTTAAGCCTTATTTAGATCAGTTTGTGATTGTTTTTATCGATGTTATCCTGATATATTCTAGAGGGCCCGAGGAGCATGAGCAACACTTTAGGATAGTTTTGCAAACTCTGAGAGATCACAAGCTGTATGCCAAATTCAGCAAGTGTGAATTTTGGCTGGACCGGATAATATTTTTAGGGCACATGGTATCAGGAGGAGGAATTGCAGTGGACCCGGCGAAAGTTGAGATGGTAATAAATTGGCCGAGACCGACAACACCCACTGAAATACGGAGTTTCTTAGGACTGGCTGGTTATTATAGAAGGTTTATTGAAGGGTTTTCACGACTGGCAGGTCCCTTAACAAAATTGACTCGAAAGAACATGAAGTTTGAATGGAGTGGGGAATGCGAAAGGAGTTTTCAGGAGCTTAAAAGAAAATTGACCTCGGCTCCAATCCTGACTATACCATCTGGATCTGATGGTTTTACAATGTATAGTGATGCATCTCACAAAGGATTGGGATGTGTTTTGATGCAACATGGCAAGGTCATAGCCTATGCATCTAGACAATTGAAACTTCATGAATTGAACTACCCAACGCATGATTTAGAATTGGCAGCTATAGTGTTTGCTTTGAAGATATGGAGGCACTATTTGTATGGGGAAAAGTTTGAGATTTATACAGATCATAAGAGCCTAAAATATTTGTTCTCACAAAAGGAGTTGAACATGAGACAAAGGAGGTGGATGGAGTTGTTGAAGGATTATGATTGTGAGATACGGTACCATCCAGGAAAGGCGAATAAGGTAGCGGATGCCCTTAGTTGTAAGTCAGCTATGGAGATAGCCAGTTTAAGAATGGCGGAATGGAACCTGTTGAAGTCCGTAGCGGACTCAGAGTTTAAACTAAAAGTGGATCGTCTTACCGGTATGCTTAGTGCATTAAGGATTGAACCTGATATTATTCAGAAAGTTAAGATCCTGCAAAAGTCTGACCTGAAAATTATGAAAGTGAAAGATGCAGTGTCTTTAGGAAAAAGACCAGAATTTCAAGTTTATGAAGATGGAGTGGTAAGATGCCAAGGACGACTCTGTGTTCCCGACAATGAATAAGTAAAGAGGGAAATTCTGTCGGAGGCACATAGGAGTAATTACAGTATTCATCTGGGTAGTACAAAGATGTACAGGAATTTGCGTCAGCAATTTTGGTGGAATGGCATGAAAGCATATACGGCTAAGCACATTTCTCAATGTTTGACGTGCCAACAAGTGAAGGCGGAACATCGCAAACCTGCAGGACTCTTGAGACCGTTAGACATACCATAATGGAAATGGGAGCATGTAATGATGGACTTTGTGCAAGGACTGCCAAGGACATCAAATGGTCACGATTCTATTTGGGTGATAGTTGATCGTTTGACTAAGTCTGCCCATTTCTTAGCAGTCCGTATAAACTATCCAATGAATAAACTTGCTGAGATATATGTAAGCTAGGTAATATGCCTACATGGTATACCCATAACGATCACCTCTGATCGAGACTCCAGGTTTACTTCGAATTTTTGGCGGAGTCTCCAAAATGCCTTAAGGACAAAGCTTCAATTTAGCACCGCCTTCCATCCTCAAACAGACGGGCAATTAGAAAGAGTGATCCAGATCCTAGAAGATATGCTAAGAGCCTGTGTTATTAACTTTAAAGAAATCTGGGATGAGAATTTGCACCTGATAGAGTTTGCCTATAACAATAGTTTTCAGAAAAGTATAGGCATGGCTCCATATGAAGCGTTATATGGAAGAAGATGCAGGATCCCTGTCTGTTGGGATGAAGTAGGTGAAAGAAGATTGACAGGACCTGAATTGGTAAAAGTTACTACGAAAATGGTTCGAGATTCTCGGGAAAAGACTTAAAACAGCCCGAGTAGACAAAAAGACTACGCGAGATAGGCGTAGAAGGCCTTTGGAGTTTAGTGTAGGAGATCACGTATTTCTTAAAGTATCTCCAATGAAAGGAATATCTCGATTTGGAATGAAGGGTAAGTTAAGCTCTAGATTTGTTGGACCTTTTGAGATACTTGAAAGGATAGGAGATGTAGCTTAGCGTTTGGTGCTGCCTCCTAAATTAGGAAACTTGCATGATGTGTTCCATGTATCGATGCTGAGAAGGTATCAACCGGATCCTGGTCACATACTCGATCATGAAGCCATCAAAATGGATGAGAGAGTGAAGTGCGTTGAAGAGCCTATGCAAGTGCTGGACCGAAAGGAGAGAGTCCTTAGGACCAAGAAAGTTCCGCTAGTTAAGATATTATGGCCACGTCATGATGTGGAGGAAGCCACATGGGAGAGTGAAAATGAGATGAGGAAAGGTACCCTCACTTGTTTCAAGAGACATAGAAATGTCTAATTTCGAGGACGAAATTCTCTAAGAAGGGGAGAATTGTGGCATCCTAGAATTTCATGATAATCCCTAAATGTGCCATGAGCCTTGGATAGGTGATGGAAGCACCGTCATTGTATTTTGTAGCATTTTTGAACCATGATTTGCATTAGATTGGGGCCAAGCATTCTATTGGATAATTATTTGATAGGAAAATTTTATTCTTGGCCATGTGTTTTATAAGTTGAATTTATTAATTTATGTTGTAAATTTTAATGGCCTTATAAATTTTCAATTAGGTATTTTTGTAAATAGGGGTTTAGGTTAGATTTTTTTTTTTTAAAGGAAGGGTGGGTTGATTTCTTAGGCCAAGGACCAAACCAGCCCACAACCCCATCTATTAGGCCATTTGGGCCTGGGCGGCCCAAAGGAGGGGGAGCCCCGTCGACCAAGGGGCCCAAGGCAATGACCCCCTCTCTTGCATGTCTGGCCCAGTTTGTCCTTTGTTGAAAGCCAAGTGGCCATGCATGCAACCTAATGATGGCTAATCACGAAGGAGGAGGAAATTAGTGAGGGGAAGAGGAGCGGATTAACCGAGAGATTGAATCGAGAGAGAGAGGAGTTGCATGTGAGAGAAAGAGAGGAAGAGAGAAAGGGAGAAAGGAAGAGGGCAGTCCGTGCGTGTGAGAGGAAGAAGGAGGTCCATTCGCCGCCGTGTTCCGTCGTCGAGCCGCCTCATCCCCCACCGTTTGTTTGCTGGAATTTGAGGCAAGTAGAGTCCAAAAACATACCCTTTGCTTGCTGTGATGTGTGTTGTGAAGGGTGAAAAACCTTGGTGGTGTTAGGAGTGATGAAATTCGAAGCTTTGGGGAGTAAGGAGTTGGCCTAGTGTTCTGTTTTTCAAAAGACAGACTGACCTTCTATGAATTCGTGAGCTGCATGTGACTTTTTGTTTGAAATTTCACTTCGATTCCTTGATGAAAGTCGTAGAGGACATCTTAAGGAGTAACATACTAAAATTTGAGAACATGAGGTATTAATCGTCCATACCTATTTATCTAGAACGAATTGGATTTCGATTTCTCCACAAGATATTTACCTCTAAGTGTTGTTTATAACATATCAAAATTTCATAATTTTTGGAGTTCATTTGGGTATTTAATCGAAATTATTTCTGAAGCTGTGCAAGCTGAAATGTTAGAATTTTGAATGCTGTGATGCATGGACCGTACTGTTTTGTGTGAGATTCTTTTGGTGTGGTGTTCTTCATGAGATACATCTTTGCCTATTTCAAAATTTCAAAATTTTGTTCATTTTATAACATATCAAAATTTCAGAATTTATTAAGGCTGTTTGACTAATTTTTCAAGAGTTTTAATGTCAAAAAGGCTGTTTACTAATTTTTCAAGAGTACATACATTCTGTTTTATCCAAAAATTTACTGCATTTTCAAAACAAAAATATATAATGAATGAATTTGCTCTATGAGATATAATGTCTTGAGTGATTGATTTTGCTGCATATGTGGTGACAATTTGCATGACATATAATATCAAAAGCTGAATTAGACTTTGTTACCATCACATCATATGCCATGTTGATAATGAGACACATATATAAAGATAAAGTATGGTAATGAGGATACCGTCGGAGGTGTGAGCCGACGATGCCCCGGGAGTGTCGGGATGCCCGGAGGTGTGTGCCGGAAGCCCTGGAGGTGTGTGCCGGGGGAATTCCTCGTGATGCCAATTGGGGTACGAGATGCCCGGAGGTGTGTGCCGGAGGCTCCTCGCAATGCCAGGTTGGGTGCGAGCGATAAATGAGGGATGCAAATTACTGGTCCCGGGAAGAAAAATGATGTGATCCAATTGAAAGATAAAATTTGAAATTGAATCATGCGCATGGATGTGTGCATATATGCATGGCTGTTTGATGATATATGTACAAGTGCATGGTGGTATATACATGTTGCATGGTGATATATGCATGGTTGTTTGATGGTATATATACAAGTGCATGGTAGTATATATGCATGGTGATATTTGCATGGGTTTGATGGTATGCTACAAATGTATGAATGATATGTACTTTCAAATTCATGATATCTTGTACTTTATTCATGATATTTGACGCATTGTGTAGTTTGATGGATTTTTACTGCTGAGTGGTTGTACTCACCCCCTTGGGGACTAACATTTCAGATTAAAAAAATGCCTTTACCACCGGTCGCGTGCGGTACCTTCTACGGTTTACCGTCTGACGTTGAGGTCGAGTGCGCGGAGCACATCTGTGACACTGTTCCCGGTCTGGTGTTCATTCGTGTCTGCGTGCTGGTCATGTATGATGTGGGCTAGCTGGGGGCCCGGTCGTCCAGGAGTTTTTGTTTGTTCACGTCCGTCGCGATGGGGTGATGCTGGGGATGTTGCCGCCGCCGCCGCCCGATGCACCGAGTTGGGTGTGATGGCACGTTAGACTTGTGGGAGCTGACACTTTTTGGGATAGCCGACACTTATAGATGGAGGGGTATACATGTTCGATGTAGGGGTGGAGATCTCTTTTGAGTTATAGCCAAGTATAGCTAAAAATCTTGGCTTTTTGTTGTACCGACCCGAGATGTCCATCGTAAAAATGTGAATAAAAGTGACTCGGCTTTATCTTTTCCTTTGGTGCGTAGTCGGTGTGCATTGTATTATTGTCATGGGAGTAAGGGATGGTGAGACTCGTTTATACTTCCGCTGATGAGCTGCGCTGAAACCTTTTAAAAAAAAAAAAATTCTATGAACTATGGTTCCTCTTTAAACCGAATGAAAGATATTAGACTGGTATACAATAGGTAGAGCGATAGGTATCTGTGGCAACCTTAGCAGATCGGGGGTACCACACCTCATCAAAATATAAAGTGATGCACACCAAACTAAAACTTTTATAAATTAAGCTGAACAGTTTTATTTATTTAAGGGATGGACTATGACAGTTGGTACAACAAAATGCCGAGGTCTTCTTGTGCCTGGCGATTACCCAAAAGAGGACCAACTTCCATCCTTGAATATCATCTGCATCAGTCCATCACCCATGTGTCGGCGTCCAAAAAATGCATCTCCTGCTACCCTCGACTCTAAGTCATATCCAGTTCGGTCCGTCGGCCGGTGGCGACGGCAGCACCCTCAGAAAGCGGCCATCTATATGGACGAGAACTGATATGAACTCCTGGTGAATAGGCCTGGCAGAGAGGCCTACCTCAAAAGTTAGCAAAATCCTCACGCCCTCAGATACCAAACCATGCACCCCAAGATGATGGTGCTCTGACCACTCCCATTGCAGGTCAATCAGGAGCCCATAAAACGAACCAGGAGTCACAAGCAGCAGCGGCATTTTTCTCTTAGTCTGAAATGTTAGTCCCAGAAGGGGTGAGTACAACCACTCAGCAGTAAAAGATCCATCAGACTACACAATGCAACAAGCAAGACAACCAAGATTTTATGTGAAATGCACATATCATCTATGCAATCATGCATATATATATCCATAAAGTCTATTCCATGCCCTAATAACCACATTTTTAGTGCCAAATAATACCAACTCACAATTTGTAGACAATTCATGTACCATGCCATATGCACACACACATGCACATGATTTATTTCCCATTTTAATGTTTGAAAACTCTCATTTTCCCGGGGACCAATGTTTGCATCCCTCCGGGCTTTTGCATCCAACTTGGCATCGCGAGACCTCCGGCACACACCTTCGGGCATCTCACACCCCACCTAGCATCACGAGGCACATCCAAGGCTCACCATGAAAATGGTTGCCCCTTCCATCCGGATTTACGTACAATACTTACAACCGGGCATCTCGAAACTCCCGAGGACCTCCGGCACACACCTCCGGGCATCCAATCGGCGTCTACTCACTCGACCCTATGGGCATCCCGACACTCCCGGGGCATCGTCGACTCAGCCGTCCGACGGTATCATCAACATCATGATATATACATATATGTCTCCCTTTGAAAATAACATTCGATGCAATAATGTCAAAAGTTTCAATGAGTTTATAAAGCCTCATCAATTTTTGATGTCATATGATATGCTAAATGTCACCGCATCCATTGTATAAATAACGACCCAAGGCATCACAACTCATAGAACAAATCAATTGGTCTTAAAATAAAACAGTTTTTTGAACAAAACAGAATGCACTCCACTAATTGAAATTCTGAAAAATCAGTAAACGATCTTGATAAATTCTGAAAATTTATCATGTTATAAACAAGATCTAGGGAAAAAGGTTTTATGAAGAACACCAAGTCAAGAAAATTTCGTATGAATCGCAATGGTCCGTGCATCATAGCCATAAAACTTCAAATATCACTATTACACAGTTTCAATAACAATTTCGGTATAACCCCTAAATGAACTCAGAAAATTCTGAAATTTTGATATGTTATAGATAAGACCTAGAGGTAAAAGTTTTGTGCAGAACTCTAAGTCGAATTCCTTGCAGATCAAGAGCTATAATCACTATAACTCTCCCTTACCCTCTGTAACAGTTTCCAGGTTTAACATTTTCAAAGAAAAATTGTTTCACCGACCAATACTTGTCCGTTTCTTCTCAAATTTTAGTATGTTACTCCTCAAGATGTCATCTACAACTTTCACCAAGGACACGAAGTCAGGTTTCGAATAGATAATTGCATAAAATTCACGGAGTCGCCAAATGTCAAGCTGTTTTTCCATGAAACAGTTTGCTAGTCCTAGAGAACTACTTCTATTCTTTCGAATTCCAGCATCCAGCATCAAAATTCAAGCATCTCCAAATCTATTACACTTCCTTAGACAACCACAGCACAACATAATGTAGATCAATGGACTTTCACTTGCCTCAACTCCTAGCTTGATCGGCAAACAAAAACGGGAAGGTTGTGGGACCTCGAACGCAGCTCAATCGGTGGCAAAGACGGGCGGCATCGACGGCGGCAGTTCGAGCACGAGCACGGACGGAGGGGCAACCTTCTCCCTCCTCATGCCGCTCACACTTACGCTCAAACTCTTTCTCTCACTCGCTCGCGCAATCTCTCTCTCTACCTGAAATTTTTGCTCGGTTAATCTCTCTCTCTTCCCCTCTGTGTATGAGGGTTTTGCTCCTCAATTAGTTGACTAATTAGTCAACTGCATGGGGATTGCGTTGGCGTCCAAGACCGAATACAGGTGGAGACTTCGTGGCCTTCATTCGGCCTTCCTTCGCCAGCTCAAGTCCGTGGGTACGTGTCTTCAGCTGCCCGAATTGGCGTGGCTTCTCCTCGGTCAAACTCTTCCTTTAGTTGACCGCGGAATGTGCGACAGCTCACCATCCTGCATGTTGCATGCAAGACGTGGCCTTCAATGGCTTCATTTGCTGCCGTCTCTCCTACATGTCGATGGGCGGAGCTTTATTTGGTTGACCACTCAAGTCAACCAAATGAAATCACTTTGGCAGCGACGGAAGGGACAGCACCACACGTGCATGTCCATAATTCCGCAAGAAGAAGAGAGACGTTGCATGGATCAAAGGATTTTGCAATGTTGACTGGCCAAAGAAATAAAAGAAAATGTGGCCGTTGGCAAGATTGTTCATATGACCATTCAAAGAAAATTTTCTTTTTCTCCAACGTAAATGTTTCGGGACGTCGAGTGGCGATGGAACTAGGCCAAATGTGGTACCGACGATACTCCCGTCGATCACTCACGGCCGTTGCATATTCGAGGGTTGTCAAAATTTCTAGATGCCACACTGAACCTTCCGGTCTAGCGGTTCCTTCGACGATCGTCGCTCCCTCCCAACGACGGCCTTTCTCTCTCCACTCAACGGCCTCATCTCAAGGCTGCATTCTCTCGGCGCCCTTCTTCCTAAATCGCGCTCTCTCCCGACGGCCGATTTCGCTCGCCTCTCTCCGTCCCTTGACTCGCGACCGAGAAGTAATCGCTTCACCCTGCTCGAAGCAGTCCCTCGAGAAGCCTTAAATCTGCGACTGCAAGTCAGATTCGATTTTATTTCCCGGGTTTTGATGTTCGCATTTTGTTTGGGGGAGAAAGCTTGGCCTAAATCTCTGACTAGAAGTTCGCTGGTTTATTGCTTCTGAATCTAAGCGCAGCAATGCGAGAAAGCTTAGGCGAACCATTGATGACACAACGACAGTGATTTAATTTGCTTGCTGTCCGACCATTTTTTCGTGTAGATACTTGAGCACTTAGCAGATCTCAAGTCTCCTTGGAACTGCCCCGATGTAAGGCCGGTCATGCATCGTTTGGTCGGCAATAAGCAAAAGGTAAGACAAGGACTCTGCTTATTTTTGGTGATTCATGACTTGATGCTACTGTCAAGTGCATCGTTTGCTGCAATGTTGTTCTTACATAAGCAAACATTTTACAGATGTTGGTCTCACTAGTCTAAGGATGGTAGCATAAATCTAAGATGTTGCTCAATTATTTGCCTCTACATTTAGCATTGCTAGACTCTTTCAATTATTTACTTGAATTTTAACAGTACTAAGTGGCCAATTTTTTCAATAATCCAATGGCTAATTGAGTCTACTAACTATAGCAATGTAAGGGTGTTAAATTGATATTTTGTCCCCCATGAAGGATGGACGACTTGCTCGCGAGATGATATTAGTATAGTTGTGGGTGTGAATTCCTCTGCTTCTTCTTCATCCAACAATCAAGCTTGATGGGTGAACGTGCTTATGTCCTGAAAATAACTTGGAGTAATTGATCATGCGTGTTCAACACATTGGATGAACTGTCTTTCCTTTATCTGTTTCAGGAGAACTATTATTTGATCGAGAGAGCACCCGATCTCTGTCCTTCAACGTCTTTGCTGTTCTTTTGTTGCTTTCATTGTGCATATTTGTTTGTCTGATTATGCTTTTTTATGTTTCCATTCCACAGCAAAACTATATCATTTTAAAGGAGGAAGATATACAACAACGTCAAGAGGATGATATAATGAGAGTTGCAGGCGTCCTATCTATACCTAGAGTTGCTGCTATCACCCTACTGCGCCATTACAATTGGTAAGGGGGTCCTTCGTTGGTGCTTTAGCTGGCGCACCTGATGTGCCATAAGATGTGGCTTTCTTGCCATTGTTTGTTTCTGGTGGTGCTTGGCATTATAATGCTTTTGACAGTCAACCTGTATATGTAATTTATTTTTGGAAAATTGCATTTATCTCCACGCTGCCGCTTTTAGTTGTGGTAATTGAGTTGTCTATAGAAATGCTTGATGTCGTGATGTTTAGGCGGTGAGTTAAAATTTAAGTTTCTGCCATTCCTGCTATGCTTTTTAATGGATTAAGTTGGCATTGCAGGAGTGTAAGTAAAGTTCATGATGCATGGTTTGCTGATGAAGATAGAGTGCGAAAAGTAGTGGGCTTATTGGAAAGACCGGTTGTTGTGTCATGCCCCAATCCTTGGACACGCACCCATCCCTCATCCTTGGTCGATTTAATAGCGACGTCCCAGGACGCATCGCCGACCCTTTCGTTTTTATTACGCATGCGGAAGCATATAATAAGAATCCCCAGACCATAAAGCAATGTGATAGACAAGTAGGACTAAAAACTTGAACCTGAAAACCAACACCCTTATGTACATATATAACAACTCAGTCATATATATACATATACAAGCCATACTAAAAGGTCGGTTTCTACTCAAACAGGTTCCACAGCAAAAGTCATCAGACAAGAGTGGAGTCTCAATCCTCATCAGGATCCTACTCTGGATCATCCTCGGGGTTCTCCTCCAGGTACTCCTCTTCGGGTTCTTTCCCCTCAGGTTCCTCATCAGGGTCCTGAAATGTTGTCCCACAACCAGGATGAGATTACGTCTCAGCAAGTTCTACCCCCTAAGACCTTATTAGGAAGCCAATACACCTTAGGCTACCTAAGCACAACACGAGTCAGAGGCTCAGCTCAGAAGTCCAAATTTCCTTTAATTGGGCCGTCCGAATTTCCGCTAATTTTCCGCAACGTCCGAACTGATTTTCCGTAAAAATCTCGGAATCTCTGAAAATTATTCGGAGGATGAGTCGACGTTCCTAAAATAGCTCGTGACACGACAGAACTTTCAGTTTCTGAAATCGGACTTGAATTCACGGTTAATTTCTATTCGGCGCGTTTTTAGCATGACCTAGACTACCCGGTAATTTTTAGATATTTTTAGTGCAAATGACTCGTGGTCGATTTTCTTCAAGCCACTATGAACCCACTCGACTCATTGGCGACTCTCGGTTGTCGTGAAAATCTCGAGGATCTAAAAACGAACACAGGGTTCCAAAACAATAAGAAAATCAGTCTAGTGCCGGTCGACGAGAATTTTCCATTTAGTGGTGTCACTCATGATTAGCCACACATCTCAGTCGAACCGACCTATCTCTGATCTCTAATCAATTTACGTTTGTGCCGTAATGATCTCGGCAGATGAACACGGTCGAGCAGCCGATTCCTGGTCGAATTCTTGAGTCTATTTGCGTTAAAATCCTTAATGGCTTCCCCAGGTAGTCTAGTTATCTCGAGAGTGATCAACTCTAAGAACAGCCCTATAGACGCGTTAATGAAAAGCCCAATTTTTTCAGTAGAAAACAGGGTTGAAAATCTGGGATGTCACAACTCTTCCCCTCTTATAAAAATTTCGTCCTCGAAATTTAAACCTTTACCAAATCCTTAAACAAAAAGGTGGGGTATCGCCGTCTCATCGAGTCTCAATTTCCCCGGTTGCTTCTTCAGTCCCATGGTGTTGTCAGACCACTTTGACCAAGGGGACCTTCTTGGTTCACAAAATATGTTCTGAACCACAAACTGAACTGGGCTTTCCACGTACGACACTTTATCGTCCACGTCTAATTCTTCAAGATTTAGCACGTGAGTCGTGTCAGGCTCATATGTCCTCAACATCGACACGTGAAATACGTCATGCACTTGCACCAACCTTAGCGACAATGCAAGACGATACGTTAGGATCCTGATTCTCTATCTAGAATCTCAAAAGGGACTTACGTACCTCGGTTTTAGTTTTCGCTCCTTGCCGAAATGCAAGGTGTTCCTCTTTGGTGACACATTCAGAAAGATGAAATCACCAGTTTAGAACTCTAAGGGCCTTCAATGCTCGACGATTCAATTATTTTGGCGGTTCTGAGCGGTCTGTACTCTGGTACTGATCACAGCAAACGCAATCACTGCTTACTGAGCCAACTCCGGCCTTTCCATCTTTCTTCATTTCACTGTCTTTCCACCACTGAAATTCTGTACACTCTACTATGCAAGCTTCCATAGGAAATCATCTGACACACATACACTTCCATATACCATTCAAACGAGATCTTTTCTGTGACACCCCTCGACGGCCCCCGATCCATTAGGGTCGCCACAGTTCGCTTACCTTTCCCTTTCCCTAATAACATGTCACTCTGATACCATTTCAATTGCAGCGGGTCCATACAACCTGGGGGTTTACATCTTTTAGATCGGTCCCTTGCGCAATTCATATAACGGAAGCATAACCAACAACTCCCTTCCCTATATTCAGAAAACAGTGCACACCAACTAAACATCTTTTATAAGTTAAAGCCGAACACTTTTATTTACGTAAAGCAGATGAACATCTTTAGTCGGTACATCAAATTGCCATGGTTTTCTATACTTGGCTATACTTCAAAAGATGACCGACATCTCCTCCAACAGTCGTATACTTAAAGTCCATCGATCAGTGTCGGCGTCCAAAAGTTCCTTCCTTTGCTATCCTCCTCCTCGCGGTCATATCCAACCACTCGATCCATCTACTAGTGGCAGTGGCAGCAGAGGAATCTTATCTAGTCTGAAATGTTAATCCCCAAAAGGGGTGAGTACAACCACTCAGCAGTAAAGATCCACCAAACTACTCAATGCGTCAAACGAACAATCAAGGTATCATGAACAAAGCACATATCATTTATTCATTCAAGCATACCTACCTTGCAGCCATGCATATATCCCCATGCCATATGTGCATATACCACCATGCACTTATCATCAAGCATTCATGCATATATCACCATGCCATATGTGCATATACCACCATGCACTTATCATCAAGCATTCATGCATATATCACCATGCCATATGTGCATATATCACCATGCCATATGTGCATATATCACCATGCACTTATCATCAAGCATTCATGCATATGTCTCCATGCCATATGTGCATATACAACCATGATTCATATCATCCATGCTATCAAGCATACATCACCATGAGATCCATTCATACCTTCCTGATCGCATTTTCAATATCAAATAGCATCTATTTACTTTCATAAGCAGATCATGCATCATGCCATATGCATACACCCATGCACATGATTCACTTTCAATTCTTATCTTTCACAAGGATCTCATCAATTTTTCTTCCCAGGGACCAATGTTTGCATCCCACAATTTATCGCCGCATTCAACCCGGCATCGCGAGGAGCCTCCGCACACACCTCCGAGCATCCGGCACACACCTCCCGGCATCTCGTACCCCAACCGGCATCACGAGGGAATCCCCGGCACACACCTCCAGGGCTTCCGGGATTACGTACCGACATACCACCAGGCATTCCCCCGGAATTACGTACCGTATACCACGGGCATCTCGAAACTCCCGAGGACATCCAGCACACACCTCCGGGCATCCGGCACACACCTCCGGGCATCCCGACACTCCTGGGGCATCGTCGGCTCACACCTCCGACGGTATCCATATTCTCATACATCTCTTTTCCAATTTCACATTTGAAATTTACAATGCAATTGGTTTAAATCACTCTTGTGAAATCATGTAATATGCATTGGGAAAAATGTCATTTGATGCAATGGTTTAAATGAAATCTTTCTTTGAGATCATGGAAAATTCATCATTTCTTTAATGTCATATGAAATGCATGAAAGCCATCACACCATTGCATGAATGATAATCCAAAGTATCATGATTCACACATTAATTTTTATACAGATCACGCATCACAGCATAGTATAGGCCATGCATTCCAATATCATCAATTCCGAAAATATACAGATTGCACAGTTTTCAAAATACAGTCAATTAAATAGGCAAATAACCTTCAAAAATCACGAAATTTAACTATGTTGTAGTCAAGACATAGATAAAGTTATCTCATGAAGAACACTTCTCCAAAAGAAATTTGTACAGAATAGTATAGGCCATGCATTCCAACATCATCAAGTCCGAAATACACAGATTGCACAGTTTTCAAAACACGGTCGATTAAATATGCAAATGACCTTCAAAAATCACGAAATTTAACTATGTTGTAGTTAAGACATAAATAAAGATGTCTCATGCAGAACATTTTTCCAAAAGAGGTTCGTACAGAATAGTATAGGCCATGCATTCCATCATCATCAAGTCCGAAATACACAGATTGCACAGTTTTCAAAACACAGTCGATTAAATATGCAAATGACCTTCAAAAATCACGAAATTTAACTCTGTTGTAGTTAAGACATAAATAAAGATGTCTCATGCAGAACATTTTTCCAAAAGAGGTTCGTACAGAATAATATAGGCCATGCATTCCATCATCATCAAGTCCGAAATACACAGATTGCACAGTTTTCAAAACACAGTCGATTAAATAGGCAAATGACCTTAAAAAATCATGAAATTTAACTATGTTGTAGTTAAGACATAGATAAAGATATCACATGAAGGAAATTTCTCCAAAAGAAATTTGTACAGAATAGTATTGGCCATGCATTCCAACATCATTAAGTCCGAAATACACAGATTGCACAATTTTGGAAAACATTTAAATTACACATCCATATGATCTTCAAAAATCACCAAATGAGAGTATGTTCTAGATAAGACTTAAAGGTAACAATTCCATGAAGAACACATGCCCAAAAGAGAATTACACAAAAAGATATAGCTCACACATTATGACATGCAAAATTCGGACAAGGTCAAATTGTGCAGTTTTTTGAATATTTCGATTAAAATACCCGAATGATCTTCAAAACTTCTGGAATTTTACCAGGTTATAGTCAAGACCCTAAAGTAGATTTTTCATGAAGACATCTAGGCCCGATTCGTTCTCGATAATTTTCTACAGACGTACGAAGTTTCTGGCTCTAGCACCGAAACGTCCAGTATACCTATCTCCGAAATATCGAGTTTTTACCTACTTATCCTTCTTCGTTTTCTCTGAAATTTTGATATGTTTTGTCTCAAGAGATCCCCTACAACTTTCATTAAGGATCTAAGTGAAATTTCCAAAGAATAGCCACCATATGGGTACAAGAAGTCTCGGGTGTCCAGTACCGTATTTCCAGATTTACCGTTTTCAAAAGAAAGTCGATTCACTAGGCTACACTTGCTCATTTTACCTCAAATTTGAGTATGTTAGTCTTTAGGATGTTCTCTACAAGTTTCATGAAGAAGTGGAAGTGAAATTCTCAGTAAAAAGTGACATGCAACACACAAAACCATCAAGAGACCAACAAAACAGTTTCAGATCTAGCGTTTTCGTAGAGGAAGGGTTTTACCCCTCAAAACTCAACCATTTTATCTCAAATTTTATTATGTTGTACTTTGAGATGTTGTCTACAACTTTCGTGAAGAAGTCGAAGCAAGAATCCGACTCAAACCACGCATGCAAGCCTCTACAATGTTCGGGGTCAGGCGGTATACTCGAAAACAGAATGCTATTTCAAAAACAACACACTCAAGCTTCGGTTTCTCATACCCTAAACGTCCGAGATTCACCACCATTCAAACTCACATGCAAGACACTACATGCAAGAGCAGAATATAGATCCCAACTTGCCTCCAAAATCGAACCAACAACGGCACACGGATGGCGACGGGCGGACGAACGGCGAGTGGCTCCTTCTTCCTCCTCTCTCGGTTCCTCTCTTTCTCTCGCAACTTTTTCGCTCAAAATCCTCCCTCTCTTTCTCAAAACACACGAGCACTTGTTTCTTTTTAAATTATTAACTAAGCTAATGATTTCCTTTTGCATGCAGGAGTTTCGGTGGAAGCAGCAAAGAGAAACAGGTGGGGATGGCGTGTCCTCCGTTGAAGACCCCTTGGCATCCGCTGGCAGCCCCATTTCCAGCCACGTGGATGTCATTAGCTAGGCCTTGGTCAACAATTTCCTCCCATTAGTTGACTAATGTGGCGACTAATTTAAGAAGTAGTGTGGGGCTGTCTTGGGCCGGTAGGTTGCGGTATTATTCTTAATATCCAGCCCATACTTGCTCTAAACATTCGCCTTAACCTCCGTATATCTATGAGTTGAATGTAGTCCATTCACAGGGCTGTGTGTGTGGCCGTGTCGAGTCCTCACTCACGGCTCAATCCCCTCCCCCAATATTTGTCTCTTAATTTCAGCATATGCAAGTGCTGAAAATCATTACCTTCATGACTACACGGGGTCGCAACAATGTATCGGGGTTCGGTTAGTAGGGTACATAATTGGATGGCCAGAAATCAATATGGAAAAATATCTTGTCGACATATCTTATGGTATTCCTCGGCCTTATCAATGATAGCATGCAGGGATGGGACTATGCCTTATGCGACGATCAAAATATTCCTAAACGCGGCTCATTGGTCCGACGATGGAACCAAACAATACTCGTGCAAAAATACTGATGACACCATCCAACAGTACTTCTATTGATTAGTCATGGTCATCGTACATTCGAGGGTTGTCGAAATTCTCGGGTGCCACAATTCTCTCCTCCTTAGAAAATTTCGTCCTCGAAATTCGACATTACCTATGTCTCTTTAAACAAGTGAGGGTATCTTTCCCTCATCTCATTTTCACTTCCCCATGGGACTTCCTCCACATCATGATGTCGCCATAATATCTTGACCAAAAGAATTTTCTTCGTCCGTAGAACTTGTTCTTTTCGATCTAATATCCGTATTGGCTCTTCTATGTACCTCACTTTCGCATCCACTTTGATGGCTTCATGATCGAGTATGTGACCAGGGTCTGGCTTGATACTTCCTCAACCATGCCTATATTTTCTGAAAACTATTGTTATACACAAATTCTACCAGGTATAACTTTTCATCCCAACTTCCTTTAAAGTCAAGGATGCAAGCTCTTAACACGTCCTCTAATGCTTGGATCACTCTTTTCGTTTGTCCATCCATTTGTGGATGAAAAGCGGTACTAAACTAGAGCTTTAGTCCCTAAGGCGGTTTGAAGACTTCGCCAAAGGTTTTGAAGTAAATCTTGAATCTCGATCAGACGTGATAGTTATAGGAACACCATGTAAGCGTACCACTTGGCTTACACATATATCAACAAATTTATCCATTGGATAGTCTACGCGGACTGCTAGGAAATGGGTAGACTTAGTCAAGCGATCTACTACCACCCAGATAGAGTCATGACCACTTGATGTCTTTGGTAACTCTTGCACAAAATCCATTGTCACATGATCCCATTTCCGCTCTGGTATATCCAACGATCTCAATCGAACACACCATTTAGCTGAATTATTCCTATACCTTTGTCACCACCAATAACTCATCTAGTACAGTCCAACAGAGACATTCACTACGCCTTCACTGCAACATAGATTCAAGCCTAAAATATAGCATCATTCATTCAGTCCAAATATCGATAGTCCACCAAGATTTATTCAATTCAAAGATCGGCAATCCACCAAGATAAGAACTTGTCTAGTTTACATCGAGTATATCTCATGTCTCACCCTAAAGGATTATCACTTGGACTAATCACTCATCAAATCCACAACTTGAACTTTCACCATTTCACCTTGGAAAGAGTATAATCACATTTGATCATATCCACTAATTTCACAGAACCTTTTTAAACTGAGATCATCACCAAAAATTTAGAAGTTGACCTCCATCAATTAAACCTATTATTCTGACATATAAACCACAAATAATTTCATGTCTCATATGACCACTCAAACTCATGACTTCAAGATCAATCTATACATACTGAATGCTTCCATGTAATGCATCAAGACTTCCAATGAGATCCTCTAATAGGAGGTCACTACTTAGCTCAAATGATCATAATTTAATCCTCAAATTCATAACTCGCTCTCCATAATTCACTTCTTAAGCTTTGTTTGCAGCACTACGCTTAGATGCTGCGCATGTTCTTCGAGTCCTTTAGAATATATCAGGATATTATCAAATGAAGACAATCACAATTTGATCCAAATAAGGCTTAAATATCCTATTCATTAAATCCATGAATGCAGCTAAGGCATTTGTCAATCCAAATAGCATAACTAGGAACTCATAGTGTCCATAGCGAGTCCTAAATACGGTCTTAGGGATGTCTTCTTTCTTAATCCTTAACTGATATCCTGATCTCAAATCAATTTTAGAAAAGACCGAACTTCCTTGCAGTTGGTCAAATAGGTCATCTAATTCAATTGCCTATAGTCAATGCACAAACGCATCGACCCATCATTTTTTTTCACAAACAAGAGTTCTACAAGCTTAACCATGCTTCCACTGTGCCACTCTGATAGAATTATCCTAGAAACACTGCCTTCCCAGTTCAATTCATAGTTCGGTTCATTCCTACAATGACGTCAAAGTCATACATAACTATCACTACCAAGTCCATTTCCAAATCTCATTCCCTTAGGGTTATCTCACACATCTCACATGCTAACGTAGATAACAACATGTCCTTCAGTGATGTAGAAATACAAAGAGCCATATCTAAAGATTTGTTCCTATTTCTCACAATCATCTATATTTTTCCAACACAAATGAATGCGTGTCACTCATGTCAAATAACGCATATACCTTCTTATCATCTATAGAAATCGTACCTGAGATAACATTTTCGGAAGCTTCCGCTCCCTCTTGAGTGACCGCATACATCCGTCCTTGTGCTAGTGGTCTCTGTGGATTCCTTTGTGGATAAGGTCCAGCAGTACGTTGTTGTACTCGTCGCATTGGGTTGTACTTGGTTGCGACCTCTCTTGTGGACAATCCTTCTTAAGGTGTCCTACCTGTCCACAACCACAGCACTTCAGCTGTCCATTACAAGGCCCTAGGCTATGTCGCCCATCACACCTTCGACAAACATCAGGCTGATAGGGTGCTTTCCCTATATTCAAGCCATCCCTAGCTCTTCCAAAGTTTTCAAAATTACTCTTTTTCTTAGCATCCCAAGTTTGACCTTGACCAGGATAGGGTCTCTTACCCCGTCTGATATCACCAAAAGTCGACTGCCTCTTATACTCTGATTGCTCTCTTACCAACTCCTGCTCCACCAATTGTGCCCTTTCGTAAATCTCATTATAATCTCTTATATTCAAAGGCACCAGTTGTTTCCTGATATCAGTTCTCAATCCCTTCAGTAATCTCTTAGCTTTTTCTTCTCGATCTTCAATCAGCCTGGGAGCATATCTAGACAGTTCAGAAAATTTTGCCTCATACTGATCCACTGTCAGCTCCCTTTATTCTAACTGAACAAATTCAGTGATCTTCTTATCCTTAGCACAGTCATAAAAATGCTTCCTATTGAAGGCTCTCACAAACTCATCCCAGTTCACATCAGTACCTGGTGGAAAGATTGTATCCCTCGAAGCTCTCCACCAAAACTTTGCATTTCCCTCCAGCTGGTATTCTGCTAAAACTATTTTCTCAGCATCACTGCAGTCCAACAACCGGAAAATTTGTTCCATCCCATCAATCCATTGTTCCGCCTCCTCAGGACTTCCTGTTCCACTAAACTTAGGTGGTTTTAGCTTCAGAAATTGTTCCACTAGTCCTTGAGGGCGACGTTCCACTCTGGGTTGTTGCTGCGCTTGCCTTTCCATCAGATTTCCAATATTGGCCAATGCCTGCAGGATATCTTCCATTCGGGGTTCAGCCCTTGCAGCAGAGGCTTCAGCCCTCGATGGATGAGCACTTCCAGCTCGCACCATGACTTTCCTGCAGTTTCCAAGCATTTGCCTCAGGAATAATCTGAGACTCACTGTCTCCATTTAAAAGCAACTACTACTATAAAATAAGTAACATAAACATGTTACTGGCACCTAAAAGCAACTCATAAAAAAAGGACTAGGGATCTACGAGTGAATACCCATCACCCGTTATTCGAAGTTAGTCAACCATTCCAGTTAGTATCCTATGGTGTGCATCATTCTATCCTCATTTCCATCTGAGGCACCTTATCACTCCCAAAAAACCATAGCTCTGATACCATTTCACTGTGACACCCCTCGACGGCCCCCGATCCGTTAGGGTCGGCACAGTTCGCTTACCTTTCCCTTTCCCTAATAACATGTCACTCTGATACCATTTCAATTGCAGCGGGTCCATACAACCTGGGGTTTACATCTTTTAGATCGGTCCCTTGCGCAATTCATATAACGGAAGCATAACCAACAACTCCCTTCCCTATATTCGAAAACGGTGCACACCAACTAAACATCTTTTATAAGTTAAAGCCGAACACTTTTATTTACGTAAAGCAGATGAACATCTTTAGTCGGTACATCGAATTGCCATGGTTTTCTATACTTGGCTATACTTCAAAAGATGACCGCCATCTCCTCCAACAGTCGTATACTTAAAGTCCATCAATCAGTGTCGGCATCCAAAAGTTCCTTCCTTTGCTATCCTCCTCCTCGCGGTAATATCCAACCACTCGATCCATCTACTAGTGGCAGTGGCAGCAGAGGAATCTTATCTAGTCGAAATGTTAATCCCCAAAGGGGTGAGTACAACCACTCGGCGGTAAAGATCCACCAAACTACTCAATGCGTCAAATAGAACAATCAAGGTATCATGAACAAAGCACATATCATTTATTCATTCAAGCATACCTTACCTTGCAGCCATGCATATATCCCCATGCCATATGTGCATATACCACCATGCACTTATCATCAAGCATTAATGCATATATCACCATGCCATATGTGCATATACCACCATGCACTTATCATCAAGCATTCATGCATATATCACCATGCCATATGTGCATATATCACCATGCCATATGTGCATATATCACCATGCACTTATCATCAAGCATTCATGCATATGTCTCCATGCCATATGTGCATATACCACCATGATTCATATCATCCATGCTATCAAGCATACATCACCATGAGATCCATTCATACCTTCCTGATCGCATTTTCAATATCAAATAGCATCTATTTACTTTCATAAGCAGATCATGCATCATGCCATATGCATACACCCATGCACATGATTCACTTTCAATTCTTATCTTTCACAAGGATCTCATCAATTTTTCTTCCAGGGACCAATGTTTGCATCCCACAATTTATCGCTCGCATCCAACCCGGCATCGCGAGGAGCCTCCGCACACACCTCCGAGCATCCGGCACACACCTCCGGCATCTCGTACCCCAACCGGCATCACGAGGAATCCCCAGCACACACCTCCAGGGCTTTCGGGATTACGTACCGACATACCACCAGGCATTCCCCCTGGAATTACATACCGTATACCACCGGGCATCTCGAAACTCCCGAGGACATCCGACACACACCTCCGGGCATCCCGACACTCCCGGGGCATCGTCGGCTCACACCTCCGACGGTATCCATATTCTCATACATCTCTTTTCCAATTTCACATTTGAAATTTACAATGCAGTTGGTTTAAAATCACTCTTTTGAAATCATGTAATATGCATTGGGAAAAATGTCATTTGATGCAATGGTTTAAATGAAATCTTTCTTTGAGATCATGGAAAATTCATCATTTCTTTAATGTCATATGAAATGCATGAAAGCCATCACACCATTGCATGAATGATAATCCAAAGTATCATGATTCACACATTAATTTTTATACAAATCACGCATCACAGCATAGTATAGGCCATGCATTCCAATATCATCAATTCCGAAAATATACAGATTGCACAGTTTTTAAAACACAGTCAATTAAATAGGCAAATGACCTTCAAAAATCACGAAATTTAACTATGTTGTAGTCAAGACATAGATAAAGTTATCTCATGAAGAACACTTCTCCAAAAGAAATTTGTACAGAATAGTATAGGCCATGCATTCCAACATCATCAAGTCCGAAATACACAGATTGCACAGTTTTCAAAACACGGTCGATTAAATATGCAAATGACCTTCAAAAATCACGAAATTTAACTATGTTGTAGTTAAGACATAAATACAGATGTCTCATGCAGAAAATTTTTCCAAAAGAGGTTCGTAAAGAATAGTATAGGCCATGCATTCCATCATCATCAAGTCCGAAATACACAGATTGCACAGTTTTCAAAACACAGTCGATTAAATATGCAAATGACCTTCAAAAATCACGAAATTTAACTATGTTGTAGTTAAGACATAAATAAAGATGTCTCATGCAGAACATTTTTCCAAAAGAGGTTCGTACAGAATAGTATAGGCCATGCATTCCATCATCATCAAGTCCGAAATACACAGATTGCACAGTTTTCAAAACACAGTCGATTAAATAGGCAAATGACCTTAAAAATCATGAAATTTAACTATGTTGTAGTTAAGACATAGATAAAGATATCACATGAAGCAAATTTCTCCAAAAGAAATTTGTACAGAATAGTATTGGCCATGCATTCCAACATCATTAAGTCCAAAATACACAGATTGCACAATTTTGGAAAACATTTAAATTACACATCCATATGATCTTCAAAAATCACCAAATCAGAGCATGTGCTAGATAAGACTTAAAGGTAACAATTCCATGCAGAACACATGCCCAAAAGAGATTCACACAAAAGATATAGCTCACACATTACGACATGCAAAATTCGGACAAGGTCAAATTGTGCAGTTTTTGGAACATTTCGATTAAAATACCCGAATGATCTTAAAAAATTCTGGGATTTTACCAGGTTATAGTCAAGACCCTAAAGTAGATTTTTCATGAAGACATCTAGGCCCGATTCGTTCTCAATAATTTTCTACAGACGTACGAAGTTTCTGGCTCTAGCACCGAAACGTCCAGTATACCTATCTCCGAAATATCGTGTTTTTACCTACTTATCCTTCTTCGTTTTCTCTGAAATTTTGATATGTTTTGTCTCAAGAGATCCCCTACAACTTTCATTAAGGATCTAAGTGAAATTTCCAAAGAATAGCCACCATATGGGTCCAAGAAGTCTCGGGTGTCCAGTACCGTATTTCCAGATTTACCGTTTTCAAAAGAAAGTCGATTCACTAGGCTACACTTGCTCATTTTACCTCAAATTTGAGTATGTTAGTCTTTAGGATGTTCTCTACAAGTTTCATGAAGAAGTGGAAGTGAAATTCTCAGTAAAAAGTGACATGCAACACACAAAACCATCAAGAGACCAACAAAACAGTTTCAGATCTAGCGTTTTCGTAGAGGAAGGGTTTTACCCCTCAAAACTCAACCATTTTATCTCAAATTTTATTATGTTGTACTTTGAGATGTTGTCTATAACTTTCGTGAAGAAGTTGAAGCAAGAATCCGACTCAAACCATGCATGCAAGCCTCTACAATGTTCGGGGTCAGGCGGTATACTGAAAACAGAATGCTATTTCAAAAACAACACACTCAAGCTTCGGTTTCTCATACCCTAAACGTCCGAGATTCACCACCATTCAAACTCACATGCAAGACACTACATGCAAGAGCAGAATATAGATCCCAACTTGCCTCCAAAATCGAACCAACAACGGCACACGGACGGCGACGGGCGGACGAACGGCGAGCGGCTCCTTCCTCCTCTCTCGGTTCCTCTCTTTCTCTCGCAACTTTTCGCTCAAAATCCTCCCTCTCTTTCTCAAAACACACGAGCACTTGTTTCTTTTTAAATTATTAACTAAGCTAATGATTTCCTTTTGCATGCAGGAGTTTCGGTGGAAGCAGCAAAGAGAAACAGGTGGGGATGGCGTGTCCTCCGTTGAAGACCCCTTGGCATCCGCTGGCAGCCCCATTTCCAGCCACGTGGACGTCATTAGCTAGGCCTTGGTCAACAATTTCCTCCCATTAGTTGACTAATGTGGCGACTAATTTAAGAAGTAGTGTGGGGCTGTCTTGGGCCGTTAGGTTGCGGTATTATTCTTAATATCCAACCGATACTTGCTCTAAACATTCGCCTTAACCTCCGTATATCTATGAGTTGAATGTAGTCCATTCACAGGGCTGTGTGTGTGGCCGTGTCGAGTCCTCACTCACGGCTCAATCCCCTCCCCCAATATTTGTCTCTTAATTTCAGCATATGCAAGTGCTGAAAATCATTACCTTCATGACTACACGGGGTCGCAACAATGTATCGGGGTTCGGTTAGTAGGGTACATAATTGGATGGCCAGAAATCAATATGGAAAAATATCTTGTCGACATATCTTATGGTATTCCCTCGGCCTTATCAATGATAGCATGCAGGGATGGGACTATGCCTTATGCGACGATCAAAATATTCCTAAACGCGGCTCATTGGTCCGACGATGGAACCAAACAATACTCGTGCAAAAATACTGATGACACCATCCAACAGTACTTCTATTGATTAGTCATGGTCATCGTACATTCGAGGGTTGTCGAAATTCTCGAGTGCCACATTTTCACACAACAGCGAAGTGAGTCAATTTTGTCAGTCCATCGACCACTACCTAAATGGAATCATTGTCTCTCTGATTTCTTAACAACTCTTCACAAGGTCCCTTGCAATATAACTCCATTCCCACTCGGCACTCCCGAGTGATTAAAAATTTTCTCCCGACTTATATTGCCAAACTTCCATTTGTCAGTACCTTTGACACTTACAATTTGTCCAGCGATATCTACCTTTATATCGGCCTACAAACCGAACTGATGTCAAATCTAACCTACTTTGAATTGTCCGATCAAATACTGCAACTACTAGAGTGGATTTCTAACAAGGTCTCTTCCCTGAGTGCTACAATGCCAGGTGCACTCGATCACTCTCAGAACTTGAGTGTTCCATCCTCAGAAATCTGAAATTCAGTCTCTTTCCTCTTACAGGATCTTCTGAACATCTTGGTCTGTCAACTGAAGCGTCTGATTCTAACTTGTATATCTGGTTCAATTTTGAGGGCGGCTATAAAATTCAAAAGGTAACCTACCTCAAATTTGAAAATCGAATTTCGAACCATTTTCAAGTAAAGTCTATACTTTAGCCAGCCTGTGCACAATTGAAGACTATCGACTCAACACATCAATGACTTCTTTCTTTCCTCCAGGGTGATACCAGATAGCACCGTTCTAGTCCTGCCAAGGTTTTGATTCATGACACCGTCTCATGTTCAATTCACGAGATCACCACCGACGGAACGCATGTGCAACAATCCAACTATGTTGCATTAATACTTAATTCATTCCTCTAAACGACGCATCACTATAAATTTTGCATCCTCCAGATCCTAAGGAATGGTCAACACAAGTGTGGTAGCCATCTTCTACTTAAGCTCTTGGAAATTATCCTCACACTCATCTGTCCATATGAATTTATCTCCTTTCTTTAGGAGTCGAGTCAATGGCGACACTGATGTTGAGATTCCTTCCACGAACCTCCTGTAGTGACTTGTCCAACTCAAACGGTTTCCGATCTCTAATACTGTTGTCGGTCTTGGTCGGGTCCATGGAGATTCCCTCACCATTCTCAGACATCTCTTGTGCTCCTTAGCATTCCTCGAATACATCAGAATATCATTACAGACATGATCACAACTGATTTGGACATTCTTTGAACACTCGATTTGTCAAATCCATGATAGTAGTTGGAACGTTCGTCAGACCCAGTGGCATTACATTGTACTCACAAGGGCCATATCGAGTACGAGACAGCATTTTTGGTATAACCCCCTTCTTGGTTCTCCATTGATGATAACCTGCCCTCAAGTCGATCTTCGGCAATAAACACTTGTCCTTGATCCTCACCTAATTAAGTTGACTATGGTCGATGCATAATTGCAACGAACCATCTTTCTTCCTCTCGCCACAAAACTGATGTTCCCTAAAGTGATGCACTGATATGCATGAATTCCTCATTCATCGATCCTCACATCTGCATCTTCAGCTCTATCAATTTAGGCAACAACAATTGGTAAGAAGCCTTAGAGAGTGGCTCCGTCCCAGTTGTTAACTCAATCACAAGTTCTATCTCTTTCTTTGACGACAGGCCTGACAATTCCTTTTTGACAACAGATCTAGAAATTCTTGGACTACTGAGATGTCCTCAACCTTCAATTCTCTTATATGTCCTACCCAAGACAATCACCAAGCAACCTTGGCAACCTCCGTCTAACAAATGGGTTATCTACGGCCAACGAGATCAATGAAATCGAAGCTTATTTTCGACTCCCAATAACCTTGACACTTTCACATGCCATAGACTAAGTTGGATTACTCCATGACCATAATTCATTACCACAAGATGCTCCATGAGCCCACTCTACTTATGTGGCATCAAAATTATATCTCAGCAACTAGTCAAGCGCAACTATAGCAAGTGATTCCCCTTTTCCTTCATTTTATTTCAACAATTGAAGTTCTACAAATTTAGTCCAAGGCCCTGTTGCGCTACTCTGATAAAATCTCCTCAAGAACATTCTTCTTCTGATTGGGGCGGGGTCGATTCCACTCATGTCCCTTTCGCCATCCTAGTGGCGTCCTAACTGCGGTAGTAGTGTCTATGCTACCTTAGACTTTCACTGACAGTCCCTCACCTAATGGCCATGCTGGTCACAATCCCAGCACATTCTAGCCATACCCGGACACTGGATTTATCCACGCTTCCTTCCGTACTTTTGGCACCCATCTAGTGAGTCTTTTATCTCCTGTCAAGTGACAGCATGCACTCTTTATGATCTGTCCCATCGACCTTCTAGGACCACTCCTGACCAGGTAACCCTATTGGCTACACTCCAAACAATTTCTTGTCCTAGGAAAGACATAAGGCCGATCTCTATCATCACGCATGGAAACAACATCTTCCATTGGACTCGGTGCTGACCTGACTATCCCACCCTTCCTATTGGGTGGAATAGAATACTTTTCTCTCGATATCGATCTTCTCCCTGACCGATTTCCATTTCTACTTGTACTAAATCTTGACTCAGATATTAAAGTCTGGTCCCTGACCACCAATCTAGGTTGGACTTCAACAAATGCAGCAACAACAGCGGCTCGGTCTAGAGCCTGCTAACTCAACCAATTCCCAAGGAACACTAGCGCTTGAACGATCCCGTCAAACCTAGGATCGCTCGGTGCTGCTACACTAGTACCAACCTGCAGCGGTACTCCTACACTCGTGCTGGCCTGAGCCTGCGCTCTGTCATGACCACCTTGGGCACCAATCCTTGTCAGCATTCTACCTCAAGTCACAAAGGATACTGTCCTCTTACCAGGAGTCCTTAGCTCCTGATCACTCATGGCTCAGTCTTCTCTACTGAAACCCGCTTCCAATTCCGTACTGAATTAGAAGCTGAGCGATTAACACAACACACAATTCTATCAAGCAGCTATCACAGACATGAACCAGCATGAATTTAATGGTCATTCCTACCACTATCCCATGAACCATCGCTCCTTATCACTCAAATCTTAAACTTCGCTCTGATACCACTTAAACGGGATGTCATGCCCCAATCCTTGGACACGCACCCATCCCTCATCCTTGGTCGATTTAATAGCGACGTCCCAGGACACATCGCCGACCTTTTCGTTTTTATTACGCATGCGAAAGCATATAATAAGAATCTCCAGACCATAAAGCAATAGGATAGACAAGTAGGACTAAAAACTTGAACCTGAAAACCAACACCCTTATGTACATATATAACAACTCAGTCATATATATACATAGACAAGCCATACTAAAAGGTCGATTTCTAATCAAACAGTTCCACAAGAAAAGTCATCGACAAAGTAGAGTCTCAATCCTCATCAGATCCTACTACTGGATCATCCTCGGGGTTCTCCTCCGTAATCCTCTTCGGGTTTTTTCTCCTCGGGTTCCTCATCGGGGTCCCCGAAATGTTGTCCCACAACCGGGATGAGACTACGTCTCAGCAAGTTCTACCCCCTAAGACCCGATTAGGAAGCCAATACTGTGACATCCCAGATTTTCAACCATGTTTTCTACTGAATAAATCGAGCATTTCATTGACGCGCCTATAGGGCTGTTCTCAGAGCTGATCACTCTCGAGATAACTAGATTATCTGGGGGAAATCATTAAAAATTTTAAGGCAAATAGACTTGAGAATTCGACTAGGGATCGGCTTCTCGACCGTGTCCATCTTTAGAGGCCATTACGGCACAGTATAAAATCGATTTGAAATCAGAGATAGGCTGGTTCGACTGAGATGTGTGGCTAATCGTGGGTGACACTACTAAATTAGAAAATTCACGTCAGCCGGCACTAGACTAATTTTTCTATTGTTTTGGTACCCTATGTCCGTATTTGAATCCTCCAGATTTTCACGACAACCGAGAGTCGCCAATGTGTTGAGTGGGTTCATTGTGGCTCGAAGAAAATCGACCACGGGTCATTTGCACTAAAAATTTCTGAAAAATACCCGGTAACCTAGGTCACGCTAAAAACGCGTCGACTGGAAATTAACTGTGAATTCGAGTCCGATTTCAGAAATTGAAAGTTCTGTGGTGTCACGATCTATTTTAGGAATATCGACTCATCGTCCGAAAAATTTTCGAAGATTACGAGATTTTTACGGAAAACCGTTTTGGACATTGCGGAAAATTAGCGGAAATTCGTACAGGCCAAATTAAAGAAAATTTGGACTTCTAAGCCGCCATTGGATGTTGGGGACTTGCAGGAATGGTATGGCCTTTTCTTCTACAACATTGGACATCAAATTTGGGAGATTTGATAAAGAAATTGAAGCCTAAGATGTTTGAAATTCGGAGCTTGATGGGGCATGCAACTTTCGGGCATCAAAATTGATTAATTGTGGGATTAAAATGTTGAGAAAGTATTATGAGACCAAGTAGATACGCTTGAAGACTTTTGAGGCCAAAATCAAGATAAATATTAGATATTTTCTATTGGATTTTTGTGCCCCTTATCTCTCCCCTTCACACACCTCACCCATTTCTTTTTCATCATGCGAAACCTCGCTCTCTTTCATTACAACCCACCGAACCAACTATCTCACTTTCCTTTCATTTGCTTCTCTTTCCTCTCTTTCATTTTATTTCAAGGATCCCACGTTCCTTTCCCTCTTGCTGTCTCTCCACC